>JAGXCT010034223.1:0-19629 GCA_022495035.1 Philopotamus ludificatus
GATTATTTTTATATGTCAAATATATCGAGTATATTATTAAATTAGACGATTTCAGTTAGTCGCCCCTGATTTACATTAACTAAACATTAAAAAAGCTTTGACCATAAAGTCACAATCGAGCGGAATCAAAAAGGATTTCAAGCGTTTTTTTTATTTCAATAAATTTCGGGGTCACTTTCTACTTTTATAGAGTCGACATTGTTACACACACAGGTATGCCGCAGGTATCTCTGCACCACCTGGATTTTATCACGTTGGCCTGGACAATGGACGCATTATTTTATTACAAAACGCGGGGCTACGTGTAATAAATAATTGAGGATTCAGCGAGAGGGGACCGCCTCGGTCAAGTGAACTTTTTGATTGCGCATTTAAAGTGCAGATTTAATGCAATACTTTTTTTTTTGACGCATTGCTCCCATTGTCGGAGGGCATCGCAGACTTTTCGAGCTCGTAGAAAGTTCACGGACTCTCGAAACCGGTCATTGTGTGTATCGATTTTTAAAAATCGGCGTCCCATTAGTAAGCCCGTGTAGTTGTCGCTTCAGTTATTTTCAGTGCAGGCGTATAATGCCAATTTTATTTGCACTCGTTTGGCATATACACGATACAGTTCCGCGGAATGAGTACTGTTATCGGCTCATAACGTCCGCTGCCCTGGATATAATGTAAGCGTTTATTGCCGATTTTGGTCCTTGCGTCATATGCAGAATGAGAATGAGCGTTAATTTCAAGGCATGGCTTCTGCAGTGTGAAAGGAAAAATAAATTGGATAAATTTAATGATCTTATATACTCGGTGAAGTGTAATTGCCATGTTTCCATATTTAATAAAATAAAAACATAATAAAATCGGAAGATAAAAATAATATTTTAAGCTAAACGCATTTTATGAAACTATTATTGAATTCTGGTCCAATATCTTTTGCCATCTTTCTGGCTGTAGCATGATTCCATGCTCATAAATTGTTTATTCATTTCTGGCAAAAAACTGATCCATGTGATTTTTGACCTCCTCATTTAAAGTATAGGTTTTACCGCCTAAAAAAATTGTAGAGACCGGAACAAATAATAATCAGAAGGTGCCAGATCTGGCGAATATGGTGGGTGTGGCAGTATATCCCATCCTAGCTGTAAAAGCTTTTGGCGAGTTAACAAACTTGTATGAGCTCTCGCATTATCTTGATGGAACACTACACCTTTTCTATTGATCAATTCTGAGCTTTTCTGTTTAAGTGAATCATTCAATTTGTGCAGCTGATGACAGTACACTTCAGAATTGACCGTTGTGTTGTCCGGTAGAAGCTCAAAAAAATGATTACTTTGAAATCCCACCAAAATGATAGTCATCCATCCGAATACTATCTGGGATCAATAGCGGTTAATTTGACTATAATAATTTTATTGTAATTACCGTGAAGCTATCGGATTGCTAGGAAAAATTTGACTTATAAAATAAAAGAGGTACTTCGTTCAGAGTGTCCGTTTTTATCCCGAAAAGTGTCCGTTTTTACCTCTCAATCATTACTGACGGATAAGGAAGAACAATCTTTGTATTAGAGGTACCCAGAATTAATGTCGTGTTTTATCAATGAAATTCAATCTCAAATTTTCAATTGTTTCAACCTAACCGTGCCGATGGGGTATATTTGAGACCCTAAGATTTTTTTCTTGAATAACTCTTTTAATATAATCCATACGTGTCCCAAACTTTTTGTATTTGTATAAAAAGTCTAAAGAATACATATTAAAAATAATTATTGCTCTTTATTGTGTGCGATTGCGAAAAAAATGTAGGTTGCCACGCTCTCTATGTTATTTCTAGCTCGCATAGAGTACGATGTGCCAAATGCAAGAAATGGCCAATCTGCTCAAAAAAGTTATCTGTAATAGTAAAAAACTAAGACTCGAGATCAACATTACTAAAACCAAGCTGATGATCGTCGACAGGAGTAATCACTATCCATATCTGTCAATCTTCAGGATCTAGAGAGGGTTGAAGAATTTCTCGGATCACTGCTTACGAGTAACGGAAATTGTGAGCCGGAGATAAGAAGGCGAATATGGATGGCTAAAAATGCGATGTCAAAGCTATCAACGATTTCGAAAAACAGAGGGATATCCAAAAAGAAAAAAAATGTTTAGTACAGAGTCTGGTACTCTCAATTTTTATTTACGGCGTAGAAATCTAGACCATAAAGGAAGATATGAAAAACAAAATTGACGTCTTTGAAATGTGGTGCTAGCGACGTCTGCTGAGAATACCATGGACCGCTGAACGCACAAACGTGTCTGTTCTAAAAGAAATGGGACAAAGAAGATATTCGACCATATGTCTCAAATGGATTCTTCAATACTTTGGGCATCTCGCCAGAAGAAACGATAGCCTGGAGAAGCTAGTCCTCCTCCTGGAACAAGAAAGATCACGATCTTCAGACATGAAGGTGCCGACTAAAGAAGATCTGTAATTCTATATGTAGTACTAGTACTGAATATGCACTTGTTTCTAAAACTGTACAAAGATTCACCTCTTACGAAGAAGTAAACACTGCGGTAACCTCAAAAACATTTTTAATTGTTGAATAATTTTATTACTTTATATTAATATTCATCATCATCATCATCATTTGCCAGCCACGAGGCTCTCACTCGCTGAGGGCATGGGCCTTACCAAACTCTCGCATGGTAGTCGAGGCCAAAGGAATCTGAGTCTCACACGTGACACTTTGTGTCCATACCGCGGGGACCCGAGCCGTCTTGGTATGCGGTTTTTTGTAAAGAGTTTCCCTCTCTTGGCCATTGCTGGCATTGGACGTGCATCTTCCTACCATGTTGGTATCGGATTTTACCCTCTCGACTGTGTCCAGGCAAGTAGGAGGGGGTTTGTCTCGGTATTTGTTTGTTCTCTTCTCTAAGGCGTTATCTGCTTATAACGAGTCACAAGTGACAAGAAAGATTATTAGCACTGTCGCGAAAAAGCAATCCTTTCATCATGGAAAAGACCTTCTCAGAGAGGGGTCCCCTAGAAAGAAGGAAGAGGAGCGAAAGTATCGAGACTAGACCAATTATTGGTCAACAGATTAGGGTTTTCCTTCCCAGGGTATACTGGCTCTGTGGTGAGAAATCCGTTAGAGACCAGATTTATTTATGCACATTGATATGTACAGCAACATGTACACATTTTTGTACCTCGTTTTTTGCATTTATCAAAGTTCAATTGGGCCCCTAGTCAACTCTATGCAGGGTTATGTTGACTGTAATATAAAATGTAATGAGATGTTGACCATCAATTTTAATGATATGGGTAGATAGTTGTGTTTCATTTCTGATAAATTCTTGGTGGCTACCCCCCCCCTCCCTGGCAGGGGTTAGGAGGTGATAAATAGATATTCTGAATCCCTGTATTATTTATAGAAGAGTTATAGGGGGTGGTTATTAGAGTGGCCGCCAAGAAAGGCTTAAGACACCTCACTATTTATTGGCGAGATGTCGCTTTGTCTTCGATCGATTTGAAGGCGATTAAAATATCTAATGTAATTAACATGATACAAGTTATAAAAATAAAACCGTTTATTGTGGGTAATTGTTGTTGGTTTACCCGCGGCTATGGTGGATATGGCGCCGCAAGAAGGGTGGACCAGCGGGGGGATAAATTGATATTCCACATTATTATTTAATATTATTTGTATTGGTTTATTGTATTTATTTTGACGTATCAAAGAAAAAATGGCCGCTCTCGATTCATTTGTTCTATTCGTCACGTGATCGTTCCAATGACGAGCATATCCCAATTGCGCATGCTCGATTAAGCTATGTAATT
Source organism: Philopotamus ludificatus (assembly GCA_022495035.1). Classification (NCBI taxonomy): domain Eukaryota; kingdom Metazoa; phylum Arthropoda; class Insecta; order Trichoptera; family Philopotamidae; genus Philopotamus; species Philopotamus ludificatus. The sequence goes on from JAGXCT010034223.1 coordinate 3,820, forward strand.
ATTTGATTGGTTCGCGCGGCCATGTTGGATTTTTGACGTTTATCAATGCACCGCCATTTTGGGTTATCATTCCTTCCGGAAAACCGTTGAAATTCGAATGTTTGCGATGTTATTCGGCGTGTTCCCGGGACGGCGAGGCTCACGTTTGATAAATGATTTTGGCGTGGTCCGCCTCTCGGGCCGGCGCATTAGGCGCGGGCCCCCTTTGGCGGCCGCGGCGACCCCTGACCCGAGGCTGCGCCCCGCCCCCCGCCACGGCCGGCCCCCGCGCGGAAATAATGCGCTCGATAATTGCGGTAATACACGTTAATACATTTACGTACCGGGCATGAAGTGTTTATTAAGAGACCGGATCGACGGTCGAGATAAGCGCCGGCGAGCCCGACCCCGTATTATTTGTATTGACGCGGCAAATTGCGCCATTATAATTTATAATTGAAATAAAAAAAAAATATAAGGATTCGCGCGATAAAATGAAAATGATGCGTGGGCGATGGTATCGCGTCGAGGTCACGGGGTCAGGAACGTTTATGTCAGTTTTCAGCCGCGGATAAATGATGCGGGGCGAGATTTGCATCGGAAGTTGCTGCCTCATTCCGCATTTGCATACGTTTTATTGTTAATTTATTGAATATTCGTATTAACAACGCTAATGTGTGTAATAAAAATTAATTTGACATCGTAAAAATGCAATTATGGCTTGTTTTAATATTTATTTCGAGAAGATACGATGTTTTTTACAACATCAAAACATCGCTTTGAATTTAATAAAATTAATTGATTTAAAAAATGACTCAACAATAAAAATGATTCGATTCCGGAAAAAATAATAATGAATAATACTTAGTTTTGAGATATTTTTGTAAATATTATTTAAAAATGTATTTATAATAGCATACATGAAAAATAAGTTATAGATTTTTGGCAGTAGAATTCTTTATCCATCCGCTGCCCGAAAACAATCGCGTCGTCCAAAGGGGGTATCTCAGATACCCCAAGCTAACTTCAAATCATTATTTTTGATATGCTTCATATTTTGGATTTTTAATCGAACTTTCACTCGCATTTGGCACAGTGTACCGGATGCGAGCGAGAAAAAACATCGCACGCATAGCAACAGCAGCGAATATTGTTGTTTTTTTTCGCAATTGCAGACAATAAAGGACAATAATTATTTATAATATTTATTTTTTAAACTTTAGAGATATAGGATTTATATTAAAAGAGTTATTCTAGAAAAATCTAATATTTAGGATATCCAATAAATATATCGGCACGGCTAGGTTAATTCAAATAATATTATTATTTATTATTATTTACTCAGTTTTATACCATTTTCGAGAATTAAATAATAATAATAAAAAAAACCCAAAAGATGAATGAAAGATTATTATTAATGTCATGTATTAATTTATTAACAAAAAACTTTTATTGTTATTATGAGTTAGTATTATCGCGGATTATAATATTAATATGTTCACAGCTTTAAATAAATATTATCCCGATTGTCAAAATATTTAATATTCGCAATAAAACATGATTAATTATTATAAAATATTAAGAAGAAATATAATAAATATAAGTCTTAAGAAATATATTAAAGACGAATTCGTAAGGATTGGTATTTTCTTCACCTGCAATAAATGCTAGATTGATTTGAATTTATGGTAATTAGATGGGGATGAGACCAGTGGCGGATTTTTAGGCCCTCTGAATCAATGAGGCCCCAGGCGCGCGCCCTATGCGTTCCAGGAAAAATCCGCCACTGGATGATGATGAAAATTTCTTATTATAATAACTTACTAGAATAAAAACTAGTTGTAGATATTCTCAATTTATTGTCTAAAATTATTCTCATATTTAAAAAACATATATATTATTTTTTAATTGTTCAGACAGTTAGGTTGTTTAACTTTTTACATAATTTTCTTAATTTTTATCAAAATATTTTAATAACTTAGACGAAAATTGTATTGTAAATGTATAACATTTAAACCGACTCGCAGAAATTAGAACTTTTAATATATAACGCAGATAGTATTAAGTATTATTAAATATTTAATTTATGATAAAAAATACACTAGTGCTGCCATCTATATTTTATTGCAAAATACATATTTTATCATTAGAATAAATTAATGGATATGAATAATGATTAATTGAATAATTAGTTAGAACATTAGTTCTAACTAATTATTTAATTGAGTATTAAATTATATTATTGAGTATTAACTCAAACGAAAAAATATTTTTTAGGATATTTTATTAATTAATCATGTATTTATTTAGCATATTTTAAGCTATACTTTCCAAAATATTATTACAAGTGAATTAAAAGTGTAAAATTAAAAGTGAAAGAGCTAATTTAACTTTTTATACTCCAAGGGCCAGACGTATTGGCCCAAAAGATTTTTTAGCAAACAATACTTTTTTTAATTAATTAAAAAAAAAAATGATTGAATCCGATATCAGATCAAACCATATAGATACTTCTTATTCATTTTTACAATGAATAAGAAGTATCTATATGGTCTTTTAATAAATCTGTAAAAAAAAATATAATGAGGGTAACTCATTGATTCGACTAAAAGTTGACGGAATAATATGGTTAAAAGGCGCAAAGGTCGCAAAATCCTGACTAGGAACGACATATACAATGCAGAAATTATTAATCTTTATTATCAATTTTTAGGATGATTTAATATCATGAAAAAATAATAATTGTCGCATTTATCGTAATTTTTGTTGTCATGCCAAACAAAAACAATGATAAATAATCCCGCATTCATCGTTTTTTTTTAAGTCATTTTAATAAAAAGGGATCTATATTACACTGTATATTATTTAATGTGAAAATATTTTAATAATAATTTGTTTACGTAAATAACGACAAGAAAATCGAGTTTGTTACTTTGATATTTTTATTCATTTATATGATTTTATCCGTTTGTTTATAGCTTATTCAATAAATTCTTATAAATAATATTATTCCCGATGTCAATTTTTTTATATGACGACATTTCGAAACCGCTATTATTATTCACATGCCTGCAAAACGCACGTTGCAATTTTAACGACTCGGCCATTCGGCCGTCGCATACCGGACAACGCGATTCCATGGGAATTTCATTCCCGATCCCGATTACTCATCCCAGATAATTACCGTCGTCCACTGTGTTTAATTTTCGGATCGCACAAAAAAAAATATTATACATATGAGTAAGCATGTCCCACCCCTTTTTTTGGGACATCTTCGGACAAACCTGTTCCAACCCCAGCGTTGACCATTGCACGTGGGACAATTAGAACCAAAGAGCCAAAACTAGTATGTCCAGTTTGCATTGTCGCGTACACAATGATGGCCTCCTGGACACAAGACATTAAACTCTCCTCTGTGGGTCATTGTTGAGGCGCCATTCATTCCCGTGACATGATAAGATGACCCCTGACCGGACAAAACTGGACATACCGGACGGCGAAGAATCGCCGTGGGAATTGTTTCGCGAAATACATGTACTATCTATGTTTTTGCTTCTTGAAAATTGTATGGGACAAAGGATTTGATTTTTTGGTGCGGCCGTTTTTGAAAGATGAGGGTCCAGCGCAAAATTATTATTAACGCTCGGAACAGGATTAACGAATTTCGTCGTTGAAATCGGAAAGAAAATCATTCAGGAACTCTTTTTGTTGATGTGTATGGCGTATCCGGTTCCTGAGTCCTTTGGCGACGTATGATATATTTTTTATGCGATTCACTCAACGGACTCTAACCGAATTTATCACGAAAACGATTATGTAATGTATTCAAATCTGGTGAAATGTTATCGTTGATGCCTTTTTTTTTGGGCGAAAAATCTCGAATACAAAATATAATTTCATGTATTATTCATATTCTTATAAATAAATTATCAATGATAACATAAACTCTATATCTAACTCCGAATCAGTATTATGTTATTTTTTTAATATAAAATAAATAATTAATAAGTCAGTATTAATTTAATTTATTGTTTTATTTTGTTCTTTTGCCATTTTTCTCATTATTAAGCTCTTTAATCCGTTTTATTAATTTAATTAATAATTAAATACAACTTATTCATAATAATTTATTTTATATTCCATTCCCTAATATGTTACAGTAATTTATTTTAGTAAACGATGCAAAAATCTACTTCATCCATAGAATTTCTAATAGGGAATTTAAATAAATTATATTATAACATTAAAATCAAATATGTAATCAAAATATATATTTATTATTTATGAAAATAATTACCAAAATCTATGTAAATCAAAATATTTGAGCTTTAATTTGAAAGTGATACAAATCATCAATTCTATGCTGATGATTTAATTAAAAAAAGTTAATAAAGCAGATAACTTTACGTTTGCCAGTTAAAAGGAAATCTTAATAATCTCATCTAAAATCCTTTACACCTCAGAGTTTTTAACGCTTTCTGAAATGTATACAATCAAAACTGATTATTATAATCAGATACACCCAACTCTCGTTTTACACGGTGGATACGTTCCAGCAAAATCCGTGTAAAATGTGATAGTTTATATATTGTAGAAGCTAATAAAGTATTTTATTTGTTATTATTAATATCATTTGAATCTTTACGTATTAGGAAAATAATTTGATTTTCTACGACATTTTTCATATCGCGATATTCATTATTTAGTTCAGTGATGTCCAACACGCGGCCCACGGGCCGGATGCGGCCCAGTTTGTTTTGTTTGCGGCCTTATTGGAGTTTTCAGCCCTCTACAAATATTAATTTTATTTGCAAAAGGGCTAATTTTATTTGCAAAAAGATTAATTTCATTTGCAAAAGGATGAATTTCATTTGCAAAAGGGTGAAATAGACTTGCAAAGCTGAATAAAGAAATGCTTAAATAGGTACTAAACACAAAATAATAAATTTAAAAACAAATAATGACTTAAAATAATTGTATATTATTTAGCTCTAAATTTAAAAATCATAAAAGGTGGGTTGAATTATGGGGGGGGGGGAGGGGTTAGGTTGAATTACATACAACATTAATTAATAAATTGTTTTTAATACTTTTTGTTTTTTATGCGGCCCACTAACGATTTCTGTTGGACAACACTGATTTAGTTCAAACAAATAAATCATGAATTTTTTTTATTTTTTTAAAACCGTGTAAAAAAACCCCGTGTAAAACGAGAGTTGGGTGTAGATGATTAATTCGAAATTGTGTCATCCGAAATGATCTTAATTTATTTTTCTTTAGGTTTACGATTTGGTTCATAGAACTCTTTTTTAAAAATATAATTAAATTGTATTATTATTTAATTACTATCAACTATTTTAGTAATTTATTCAGTATGAATGATTTTACATCCCTAGACATGTTTATTGGCCCCCGTTACTTATTATTTGTATTACTATTTTTTTTGTTTCTACAAAAAGAAAAATCAATTTATTTTAAATCATTCCGATTATTCTATAAAATATTATAACTACCGCTTTAAATAAAGAATCAATTAATAAAAATCTTGACCTTTTACAGAGTTTTTAGTATAGTTTAATGCTTATTTTTTATCTTTAATTTTGGGCGAGTATGGATTTAATAAAGAAATATTATTAATGCAAGAAATCAAAAACTAATTTGTTTTCTCCTTTTTTAATTTTTTTTTAATTATACACTCAACTCTTTTTTTTACACAATAGATGCGTTCTGTAAAAAACCGTGTAAAAAGGTTATAAAATTCGTATAAAAATTGAAGATTGGTTCCTGTAAATTTTTGTGGTATAAAAAACCATGTAAAAAAATGAAAAGCCATTAAATAAATTATACAGAATAATAATATTATTCATAAATATGTATTTTAATTAAAAAAATACTATAAATAAAACTAATGACATGTCTAATGTGTTAGAATCTAATGAAGCTTTTTGTTTGTTATTACAGACCCATGTTGTTGAATTTTATTTTGTTAGAAAATCTTTTAATACCTTTTTAATACATTTCTTGATATAAGTCAAATTAAAAATACTAGGCTTGAATCATAATAAGAAAATACATAAAATAATAGGCTTGGATCATAATAAGAAAATACTGCTCCATAATCTTAGCAAACTGCAAACCCTGCAAAACTAAAGCAAGAGAATCGTGTAAAAATATTTTAACACATTGTTAAATGGACATATTTTGTCTTGGACAAGTTGTATTTATGTATGTATTTTGTCCAAGACAAAATACATGTCCATATGCCAAGGACGAATCCCTGAACCCTTGAGAGTCAAAGAGTACAGCTTCGAGTCCGTCCAGAAATTCACATATCTCGGCTCTCTTATTACAAACAACAATGAAACCAATCTAGTAGTTCTAAGGAGAACCAAGCTGGCGAATTTTGAACTTCAACGGCATATACGGTCGAGATTCCTCTCAAGGAAGGACTAGAGCAGTGTTTCCCACGGTGAGGCGTACGCCCCACCGGTGGGGCATTACACCTCAGAGGTGGGGCACCACGCTTTTTAAGGAAAAAATTGGAAAACGAACAACATTAACAAATCTATCTTCTGCACAAACTGCAAGTATCGATCGTACTCTTGAGGCTAGTTACCAAATTTTATTGCTCATCGCTAAATGTGGAAAAAACCATACTATAGGAGAGGATCTAAAACTTGGTGGCTAAAAACATTTTACCTGTTCTAAATGAGGTACTAAATTCCGTGTAATCAAAAAAATAAAGTGTATCAATACGATTAAAACTAGTGCCAAATGTGAGCGTCTCTTTAAGTTATTTTGTAAAGACCAAAATGCGAGAATACGTAAAGACTGTTACTTCACTGAAGTGGCAGAAAGATGAAAACTTTCAAAGGAAATTCCTTAAAAGATTTATGGAATTATTTGATATGATTTGTGATTTATTGATAGTGATTTTTCAGCAACCGCACTGATATGAAGTTTTTTATGACGGTCGACGGTAAAGCATTTGTGAGTTATTCGACTGATATATTTGAAAAGTTAAATATTTTAAATAGCCAACTTCAAGGATCAAAGAAAACACTTGTCGATGTCAAAACAAAGATATTTGCATTCACTACTTTTATTGAATTATCTAAAAAAGTATTTTTAACAAAAATTTTGAAAAATTTACTACGAAACCAAAATTGTGAAATGACTGATGCTAAGTAAAGGTCGAAGTAAAATTTCGACCATCTGCAAACTTTATTAACTGATTTTAAAAAACGATTTGCTGATTTAACCTTTTCCACTCTGAAGGCCAGCAGTTATGGTAAAGACGGAGATAAGTTTGCGCGTCGATTTCAATAGGGCGCAGGTAAGTGCTACGAATTATTATTGATTCTAAATATAGAAAGGTTGCAACGTATTGGAATATTAACATTTTTTATATATATTTATAATTACGCGTAATAAATTCTCAGAAATATGTGTGCATTTATCGATATATTTCATATACCATTGTTTTGAACAGTCAGTCCGGGTTCTTCATATCGGAAAGAGGTGTCAAGCTCCGCCTTCGGTACTTCCTGTGACCCACAATTGTTGTATTGTGGAACTATTTTTTTTAAAATTCCGTTGCATTTATAATTATTTAATAAAAATAATTGAAACTGTAAAATCCAGTGAAATACGAGTTTATAATTAAAACTATGGAAAATAAAAATAAAAATAATGAAGGTTTTGTTTTTTCAAATTCAATGATACTTTTGACTATGATTGGGAAATATGTTTATAATTTATGTATATTATTATATTAGGAAATATGTATGCTCTAGCGAGAAACGGAGGCGAAGAGGATTCAAAATTTGTTAAAATCCCACGACATCAAAAAAATTGGTAAATTGGTTATGAATTTTTCAAAAAAAATAATTGAATTTTACTAGAGGTATTGATAGAATAGTATTAGGAATAAATATCCTACAATTGTTTGGAACCTAATGATTATTTCCTAATTATTTCACAACAAACAATTGATTAGTAAAATGGTTATGAAACGAATTTGTATGCAAACGATAAAATAGGCAAAATCAATCCTAGCAAAATACGATAGAAGTCGTAAGAAGATATAAATAATACCACCGGAATTTAAAGCATTTTCGAGTGTGGTTTTAATTATGGGGTTAGACCTCGTCCACACTTGTAAAAGATTTTTCGACTGCATTTTGTGGCGCATTTGCCATTTTTAGAACGATCTTTCAAAGAGAACGTTTTGCAAATCTTTCCGGATGTTACATTTACGCAACAAACAATATAATATCAATCACTTGAGGGAGACTAGTCTTCAAAATAGAAAAAGAATAAAATTGATTTTTTTTTACATTAAACATTTAGACAAAATTTAAAGAACACCTATTTCCTGGAAAGAAATGAGTGGTTGACGAAATCTATTATTGTACATTTTAGGAAAAAAAATTGTTTTGCTGACCTTATAATCCCAATAAGCCAAATAAAGGGCTATTCATGTATTGGCTGATTCTAGTAGTGGCTATATATATTCATTCATACCTTATTACGGCTCGCTTACGACCTGAAAACTTTACTAAGGCCTGATACAATTTACATCCAGAATCGTTTTGTTATATAATAATCTTTTGCAAACAATTCAGAAAAACCGAGGGTTGTCATGTGTGTATACCGATAGATTTTACACCAGAGTCTTTATTCCGATGAATTATTGAAACTGAAAGCATTGCTGGGGACAATAATGACCAATAAAAAAAAATTGCCAGTTGCTATAAAAAAAAAACAAAGAGATAAAACAAAACGTAGTATTACAGTTTTTTTACGTCAAATACACTATTTTTGAAATCAAATGCATCCTTTTTCAAATCAAATGCATCCTTATACAAATCAAATGCACCCTTTTGCAAATCAAATACATCTTTTTACAAATCAAATACAATTTTTTACAAATTACGTAAAAAAACTGTAGCGTATGGAAGTGAAAATACTATGATTGATATACTTGGAAGGACAAAAGAGTAGTGACGATGCTAAGTAATTGCCATTCTAACCTACATACAATTAAAAGAATTAGAACAGATTGGGATAGAAAGAGGACAAGTATATGGACGTTTTGTTATACCGGATGTATAATGTTAAAAAAAAATATTTATTCGATGATTAAATTTCATATGACGTATGTCTCAATGTTATTGGTAACGGGGGGTATATATTTTTTCCTAAAATTAGCCGCACTGTTTTTTCATCGGCTTAAAATTATTTTATGACATTTTTGTTGTTATTCATTATTATAATTTACGAAAAATTGTGCTGACTGTATTTAATTTCATCATTCATAATAACCCATCAAAATAAACAATAAAATATTAATATACTATTTGTAATACGTTGGCTTTTAAGCTTACCGGGTATGTCCACCAGATTTGGGATAATTCTCAGCCAATGAGATGTTGCATTCAGGTATAAATCATTTTTTAACCGTTCCATTGCGGCAGGCGAAAAGTATTGCGTCATTCAGATAGGGGTCTATTACGAGACCTGCTCCATATGGAATATTATATCGCGCGCGCACCGGATGCAAGAGAAAAAAAAAAACGTTTGTTTCTCGTGAATATTTCTTTTTTTCGCAATTACGGGCAACGATTATTTATTTTTTTTCTAGACGATTTTATACAAATGTATAATTTATATTAAAAATATTCGATGAAATCACAAACTTCCTATTAGACCCCATCGACATGTCCATATTAAAAGTAGGCGTGTAATAAATCAACCTAGGTATAAACCTTTGCCAGTTGTTCCTAAAAAGAAATTGTACCAAGAATTTACATTGTTCAGAGTGTCTGCGAATATTTCCTATTATATGCATAATTTATAATTGTTGTATAATAAAAATTATGAATATAAAACTCAATTAAAACAAACGTTTTATTTATGTACAAATAGCAAATATTTTACAAAGTGAACCACAATTTTATTCCATAATCACGGTCATACACATTTGAATGAACTCGTGTCAGCATTCCCAGACGGTGTGCCAAAACTAATGAACCGAGTTTTTTTTAATTTTTTAATTGGTAAAATGATTAAATCACAAATTAAAAACTGATATTATAGATGTTTTTTAATTCTGTTTCCAAAATATATATATGTTTTCAAATTCGTATTTTTTTTTCATCCAGAGTGGTAAAGGTTAAAAGAAATAAATTTTCCTGCTTGGTTGACACAACCAATGCTGGTAGATATTTCAAATGAACAACTGTATCAAAGAAGAACTTTCCGGAAATGCAAAATGATGATTGAATTACAAATTTATTTAATATAAAGGAATAATGGCATGGATGTTGCGAAGAAACTAACTACAAAATATCTAATATTACTTGCATGCCAGAAATTTATTATTGCCCTTTCTATCGTATATTTGGTGGAATGAGGTTTTTTTTAGCATATAAACGATTACTCATAAAAAAAAAAGAAATCGATTGGATATAACTAGAGATACGTGATTATCGCATTTTGCGATAAATGCGACATATAAGCGATAAAAGCGATAAATGCGATATAATTGCGAAATTTTGAAAATTGCGAATAGATGCGAAATTTTCCATATATCGATCTCTCGGTTATAACATAGGTGGCATTTTGCCTATGAAAACCCAGAAGCTACTTCTTAAAACAGACGAACACACCAAACTAGAATTAATAGATATTCTTAAGTCGGTTTCCATGAGAGTTTAATTAATCTCGAGTCACATTTAAATATACATCAGAGCAGATGTGTGTTTTATGAAAACTTTAAATCATCTGTTCAACCACATGTAGCTGGAAGTAGATGTAATTTCCAAATTGATGAAACAATATCGGTAATAAGAAACTTACTATTTTGTTTACAACATTAACAACATCAATAGAAACATGCTCGATGATAAACTTTAATAATTTTAATCGGTGTATTCTTGTATTTCTATTTAATTTCAAATGTTTTTATATCAATATATTGTATATCGTTTAAAAAATTATGTATAAATTAGACTTTTTAACTTCAAATTCGTAATTAAGAAATAAACGCTAAATAGATGCTAAAATTTGTCATTTTAAATGCTATTTTTTAAAAAAAAATAGATGCTAAAATACGTGTCTCTAGATAATATTAATAGAGAGGACCTAAGACTGAAATGAACTAAGTTAGATCCAGACATGTTTAATTAAAAAAGAGGTCGGTGGGGCATATGACTTTTGAAAAGACTACGGTGGGGCATGGCATAAAGAAGGCTGGGAAACACTGGACTAGAGTCTAGTTCTACATGATCCTCATCAGGCCCATCCTAACATACGGGCCTGAGTGTCGGGCTTTGAAAGAACAAGATAAGCGACAATTGGATATCCTGGAGAGGAGGATTAATTTTTATTACGTGTCAAGGATGCTAGACAGTTAGCCGCCGAAAAGGCTTATGGTTAACAAACCTCCCTATCCCCGAAGAAAAGGAAGACCAAGGATGAGTTGGTTAGATTGTGTACAGAGGGAACTGCGTCATTGAAACTGACTCTTGACATTTTATAGAGCTTTTAGTGCATTTTTGAACGATCGAATATCTTCTCTATTTTTAGTTAATGTATTAATTTCGACCTAGTAAAAACTAGGCTTTGGGTAGTGAATATTGTAAGAACTAAAAGATTGATTAGTACACCCATCCCTCGCTTAACACGAAAGATAGGTTCTGCTAGATGACCGTGTTAAACGAAACCGTATTAAGCGAGACAGGTCAGCGAGACAGGAGAAAAAGAGTTAGGTTTTTTTTTAAATATTAAAGAAATAGGTAGATAGAACTGAAAATTTATTGAAACATTATGAATATAGAAAAAAGATATTATTTCAGGTGTACCATTTTTTTTACATTTAAAATCGACAGTTGTCGCCCAGATATACCGTTTACCGTAAATCTTGGAAATTCCCGCAGCAAGATTTATTCGAAAAAAAATATTTTTTCAACAAAACTGAAACCGTGTTAAGCGAGTATCGTGTTAAGCGAGGGATAGGTGTATTTTTTTTCGTTATTTTATTTACATTTTTATTATAAAAAAATAGGTAAAATCGAGGGTCAGAAGGCTACAGATAATTTATTCAAAGCTTCGTATCTAAGATACGAAAAAGCTAGATCTAGACAATATATTTTATTCACAATTAACGATTGTGGCGACATCTCTCGGCGGTGTTTGTCATCACAATGCGATGCAGATCGGTTTTATTAGCATTCTAATGATTTAATTATGAATTATCATATTTTTTGTTAAATATTCGTATACCTCGCGGGACGACCCTCAATACACGGGCCGTGTTTCTCATCAATTTCGGAAATTAAAGTCTTGAATATTCATCGAACACGGACCGCATTCTTGGCTACCAACTGCCGACAGTCACATTCATTACGTATTTTTGCATATTAATGCATTTTTAATCGGACGCCAGTTAACACATCAAAGGTCAAACACCAACCGTTAGCTGACATCGAAACAACAACAACGACCTCTGGAGCGGATCGTGATCGACCAATCTGCAATGTGTCCTTTGGAAACTTATGGCCGTACCAACTTTGGCATTACAGCGGCTTAGAGACAAATTTGAATAATTCGCGGCAGGGCTGGCCGCGCTTAATTTGCACGTTTTATAATTGCAAAAAACACATATATACACTCGCAAATTGCTATGGGAGCTGTCAACCGAGATAACTATAATATAACAACCCGAGGCGATCGCTACATAAATATGTTATATGTGTATGCAATTAAAATATTTTATCGCCCATTTCCTTCTGATTATATCGTGTGGCAGCTAACACGTTATATATTTTTAATTGCTCAATCTTTTTTTTTCTTTCGTTTTTAATTTTTATCAGATGCTGCGTTTTGTCGTCGGATTAATCTTTTAATTAATCTAAAATTATTCGTCATCAATAAATTGATTTCAATATTACCATATTTAAATGAATATAAAATAATAATAGATGATAATGAAACCTACGAGCGTTTTTTTCAGATTATCCGAAATGCGTAGAATTATTCACGTGTGTCACAGATCGGCGTAAGAGACGTGACGAGACTGGTCTGTGTCTCGGTCAAAATCTGCGAGGTAACCCGGTCTCCCGATACTAATACCTGATGATTCACTTTTACCTGTGATGCAGGGACCAGAATCAACTATTCCGGTTGAGGATCTTTCAAGATTGACAGGTTATCGATAAAACGAGGAGTCAAAAAGTGGAAGTTGACCTAAACCCGTTCCGATCGGCGGCACAATAACAATATAAAAAAAAATCATTGTGACTCATTCATCGTCTCTGATCCGCATTGATCGAAAATATTCGTTTTCGATTGTTGCTGGGACACCCTGTTCTCGCGTACAGTTACCGGTACAGTACGACTGGCATCCGCGGCTCGTATGCGGAAGATGATCTGTTCGATACCAGACAGCGGGATCTGATCCTGATTAACCGGAATATCAGTGACCTAAGTAAGGTGCCGTTGGACAGCGATTTCAACCTGCTGTCTTCGGACCAGTTCCTGGAACCTGATACTCAAGGACAAACGGGCCCGGTCCCAGAACCGGCGATCCTCCATATGGATCCCGCCAAAACCATTAGCGGCGATTAGCTCGCGATTATGCAATATTATTTTATGGCGGCCCGAGACCTCGGACCTCGATAGAAACCATCGTGTATGATCAACTTTGCGCTGATATGAAGACGTGACTCGTGGTAGAATTTTGCAGAAGAGTCTGTGTGAAATTTAAGCATAACAACCAGGACATTTTTAAATAGATAAAGGGGCCGAAACTCTCTTCTTGTCAAGCTTTTTTATTAAACAAAATTAAATTATAAAATCATAGTTAGACCTCTTAGGGGTTAATGGAGGTTTAAAAAAATCTATAGTGTTACAAGGGTTGATTTCAGTCGTTGAAAAAGATAAGGTTGATGACATTAAAATCTACACTGACTAGGGAATTTGGATGGAATTCTGTCCCCTATCTCTTATGGGAATAGATCATAAAAAGATGTTCAGTATCATGCAGTGGCGAATTCAGAGAGCCTCGAAATCCGCCACTGATCTCATTCCCATCTAATTATCATAAATTTAAATCAATCTAGCATTTATTGCAGGTGAAAAAATCCAATCCTTTTTCTTTTATTTAGTACTTATACTTAATACAAGTTTTCTTCATATTATTAAGTCATGAAGCGATTAAATATCATTATTGTTATTATTAGTTACTTTTTTATATATAAACTTTTATTCCACTTTCCCTCATTTCTGAGGAACGTGACCATGTGCATGATTCCCTTTATGGAGGACCATGGACATGGTTTTCATGGGAATATATTATGCAGTGGTTTCCCGTTGCCTTCTCCGCTTCCCAGCTTTTATTTATATTTATTATATTTCTTCATAATATTTTATAATAAATTATCATGTTTTATTGCGAATATTAGGTATTTTGACAATCCTGATTACAATTAACATAAATTAATACATGATATTAATAATAGTCTTTTATTCATCTTTTGGGTATTTTTAATTATTATTTAATTCTCAATATAAAAAGGTATAAAATTTTGTAAATAATAATATTATTTTAATTATGGGATGGGATATTGGTTACCCCAAATATTTGATTTTTCTAGAATAACTCTTTTAATATAAATCCTACATCTCGCAAACTTTTCATATTTGTCTAAAATGTCTAAAGAATAAATATTATAAACCTTTTTACAAATCATTGTCCTTTTTTTGTCTGTAATTGCGAAAAATATATAAAAACAACAATATTCAAGCTGTTGACACGCGCGCAATGTTTTTTTTCGCTCGCATTCGGTACGATGTCCCGAGTGCGAGCGAAACAGTCATATGAGGCATGTCATAATTAACGATTTTTATTCTTAAAATAATCCATTAAAAATAAATCGATGAAGAATTCATCAATATTTTGAATTGAAATCCTTGGAGTATCTGAGATACCCCCTTCAGACGTCGCGGCTGTTTATGAGCCACCGTGACGGATGGATAAATAAAATATGTATTTATATTTGTTATGTTGGATATAGTGACTCTACGATGATTAACAGTTTTAGGACAAATATTAAAATTTAAATATTAATATAGTTCAAAAATAATAAAACATGTTTTTGTTCATATTCTCAGTCAAATTGTTATCTTTAAATTTGTATAATTATTAATAGTATGTTGTATGCTTTATATTATTAAGAAAATATAAGGGAGCTGATTAAGAAAATCATTCTTTTAAAACAGTGTATGCAAAAGGTTTGGAACCCCTGTTTTAGATGGTATAATGTGTCAGAACTATCTGCTGTTGTATTGGCGCTGGTAATAACACAAAACTTAGGAAAACTAATAATAAATACAATTTTTAACATATTTTAAAGTAATTTTACAAATAAAAATAGTTTTATGCTTTTTGACCAACAATCTCGTAGATAATATTTTGTAATAAAATTATGCTTATAAAATATTCTTATTAATATTTATGATACAATCAGCGGTAATAAACTTTGCAAATATTTTTGTTATTTAAACCTAAAATAAATATTAACTGAGTATTAAAGACTAACTATTTTTTGAATAACAAGAATCATTTAAGAAGCTTTTGGTGATTTTTTTTATAATTAACTTTATTACTGGCGATAAGCTTTTACCTACATTTTCTTTAATAATTACTTATGAATTAAGTATATATGTGCCAGCTTTTGAAAGCTCATTCTATATAAAGAAGTAAGTATCAATATTATTTAACCTTTACCACTCTGGATGAAAAAAAAATACGAATTTGAAAAAAAT
>JAGXCT010034223.1:22380-36482 GCA_022495035.1 Philopotamus ludificatus
CTTATTCCGTCTTTGGGCCATAACTGCTGGCCTTCAGAGTGGAAAAGGTTAAGTTTTGGGGCAAAAATACTTTTAGATTTCTAGATTTTCTTAATAATCACGATTTTTAAAATAAAATATTATGAGTTTGAAGAATTTCCGAGATTCCAGAACAATTTTCTTTTGACGCATTAAATATATATATTTATTATTATTTCTTAATTATAAAAATAATATGAATAGTATAGGTTTAATTGCTTATTTTTCGGGTTCTCATGTTTCACGGCAGATTTAAAAATTCAAGTTCCAAAAATCGTAAAAAATAGATACAGGTTTTGTATAGAAATAAGAGTTGCAAAAAATATGTATTAAAAAATCATGGGTTTTAATAAACTTTACTATTATTTAGTCACTGTCTGCTAAATTACGCAGTAGTTTGCATAAGACTAGGGAAAAACCATAAAAATGGTTAAAGTTGAGATATTAACGATATATTTTTGAGATAATTACTAAGGTACTAATAGATAAGTCGTTTAGTCGAAAATATGTTTAAGAAGCTGTCAAAACTGAAATTTTTTTTTTATAATAATACTTAAAATATTATTTATTAACTATAACATTATAGAAACTTAAACCAAGTATATATTGATTGAAACACTATCATGTTTAACATTAAAATTCAAATAAAATTATATACTGTTTTAAAAAACTTTTAATATTATTCTGAAAAATATTTTTACATGAAAATATGCATCATCACCAAATTAATCTATAAAAAATATTTCTCATATTGGTTTATTTATTAAAACTAAAAAGTATTTTAATAAAATGATGCAAGCTATAATGGTAACACGCATAAATATTAATCTGAAATCTATTTAAATTCAAATATTTTATTCATACATTCTAAATTAATTCAATATTCTTAATTAACTCTGTATTTGATTTCAATACAAAATTAAAATCAATAAATCTAAATATTTATTTGTTTGATATATCATTAGTGGTTTTTATTATAACAAATATAGATTTTAGATTTCAAAAAAATGTTTTGATAGTTACTAAAAAAAATCGGGAAATTTATTACACACAATCCTAATAAATGGTTATAAATTGGAAATGCGATAATAACATTTTCATTAAATAACACTATAAATTCAAATTTACATCTGAATGCATTAACACGGCCGATTGTGTCGCCGAAATTGTGATTTATTACAATGCCAATATATCCGCAGAAAATCATAGATCGATTAAATAAATATGAATGTTTATGATAATTTCAGGAGAGTCAGCTGAGTATTAGTGCTTTCAGGCCGATACTCCCCGGCCGATCGCCGTTTGATAAATCGTTGGATGCACTTGCATGACTTATAATATCTGTAAATCACGCGTAAAAAAATTGTATTCAATAAGATCAAATAAATCACGTGGCCGTGACTGTGTTGCTCTCAAAATAAATAAAGGCGTTATGGAAGGAATTTTATTTTACAACTCCCGACGTTGTTATATCGCGTCGGCTTTCTCGCACATTAATTAGGCGCGGACGTCTACACGTGTACCTCTGCCGAGGAACCACTATTGCGTTACCACACTCGTAGTGACCACTGGATTCCTAAAATAATATATTATTCCAATTCTAGATGAATCTAGCCATGTTTTCTGTCATCTATGCTAAAATAACCCTTATGCATTAAACACAATTCGTACAAAGGTACTAAGATTGATTATTAATCCACAATTTAATTAATTTTCTTTTAAAAGGAAAGGTGAATTAAAAAATCTTAAAAATCTTTTAAAGATCATCGATGCTCATATTTTAATTTTGAGTAGGACCAGAGTACTAGTATAAAGACAATATTTTAATATATTATTGGGTTGTTTGTAAAGTCATTTCCTTTTTTGTCCAACAGAGGATTTAATTCTATTTTTTAACAGCCAACTTCACACTTCAGCCGCATAATCATTATATATTTTGACAGCTGATATAGCAAGGCTTGCTTGGAAAAAAGTTCGATTGATTCTACGCAGTAGCTTTTGCTTGGTACGCTTTCAAATAAGGATAGTGAAAAGCAGGATTTTCGGCATATTTTACTTTTTTACTATCGAAAAGGTAAAAAAGCAACAACAAAATTATCCGATGTATATATAGTGAATGTATTGACAGAACGCCAGTGCCACAACTGGTAAGCAAAATTGCAATCCGGAGTTTTTTTTAAATCAAAAGTCGAAATATATTTTCCCTGAAAAAAATAATATAAATTCGCTTCTAAATATTACAACTCAAAATTACTCGAAAAAATATTTGTTTTTAAATTTAATAATATCACATTGCCTACGGGGGACGTGGAATCCACGCCAAATGCGTATTTGTGTATGTCCGGGGCGCGCATAACACACGCTAGCCCACAAAATCAATTACGCCCGTTCCCAAAATGTTTAGTGACTCCTGATTTCGGATTTTTTTTTACATTAACAATTCAGCAAATGTTGATGTTCAACTAATTTAATTTACGGCTCAATATCTTGATTATTAAAAGACTTATGATTTTTTTTGTAAAAGACGACGTTTCACCAAATTTCGGCGAATGCGCCCTAGCGCAAGTTTGACCGCGATTCGCCTCGTAGGCAATGTGTTAAGATATTGAATCTAGCAATAACTAAAAAAAATATGACGTCTATGAGATATCTTAAATAAATAAATATTATTCTTAAACTTTTAAAAATAACAAAAATAGGTTTTATCAGTAATTTTATTAATTTTTCCAATTCATTATGTCAAAGCGAAAATATTAGCTTTGAAGCATAAATACAGGAACTTTATTATCTGTTATCCTAAAATATGTTTAATTACACTGATATTGTCCGTTGACAAATTTATGATCTTTGCCTTCTTTATACTCATATAATTTTATGATAATTTAATTCTCATAACCCCCAAATAAATATTTTTTACCCCACTTGCAATGTATTCGGATTAATCCGGATCTAATATATTCTAATATATATCTAATATTATTTAATGGTCATTAAATTAAATAATTAATTTAAAAAAATGACTGAATAAGACAATTATTATTACTTATTAATAAAATATATATTGTTTATTATGTATGTAGTCCTCTAACGGATTTCTCACCACAGAGCCGGTATACCCTGGGAAGGAAAACCCTAATTGTTGACCAATAATCGGTCTAGTCTCGATACTTTCGCGCCTCTTCCTTCTTTCTAGGAGACCCCTCTCTGAGGAGGTCTTTCCCATGATGAAAGGATTGCTATTGCGCGACAGGGCTAATAATCACTTGCGACCGGCTACTTGAGACTCGTTTTGGGCAGATGTGCATATGCATGCCTGTGTATATCTATATAGGTGTGTGTGTGTGGTCGCTCGCTACTTGTCACTCGTGACTCGTTAAAAGCAGATAACGCCTTAGAGAAGAGAACAAACGAATGCCGAGGCAAACCCCCTCCTACTTGCCTGGACACAGTTGAGAGGGTAAAATCCGATACCAACATGGTAGAAGATGTACGTCCAATGCCAGCAATGGCCAAGAGAGGGAAACTCTTTACAAAAAACCGCATACCAAGACGGCTCGGGTCCCCGCGGTATGGACACGAAAGGGTCACCTCACGTCACCGTGTGAGACTCAGGTTCCTTTGGCCTCGACTACCATGCGAGAGTTTGGTAAGGTAAGGCCCTCAGCGAGTGAGAGCATTGTGACTGGCAAATGATGATGATGATGATGTATGTAGTAGTAGTACAATAAAAATAAACAAATGAAATTATTTTCAAATTCAAATTTATTATTTTTTTTAATAAGTTTGCGTATAACAGGAAAGTACCGAAAATTATTAAAAGGCATATCTATATTAATACACCTATTATATAAATTAATATGTGTAAAACGTTAATATTTATAAAAAATAGTATTCATCTAAGTTTACTCATTAAATTAGAATAATTTAGATAATATTTCGTCATGATTTAAAAATATGTAAATTCATTTTGTACGTTAATTTACCTAAAAATACATAATTTATTTGTTTTACAAGTAATCTTATAAAATAATTTAATTTCTGCATACCCCGAGTATGAGAAAATTCTACGTTATCGCGAGGTTAAGTCCTACAAAGAGTTGGTAAATTGAAGGATGAATTGCGCAATTTTTCTCATGGACAATGATAAAAAAAGTTTAACGTTCTCCGGCCTATTCAATGATGATAAATGGGTTTTGATAGTATGTTACTTAGTGGATATGATGGTTGAATTCATCACTTGAAAAAGTGACTGCATTTAGAAACAAAATCGTGATGTGGAGGGAAAACTTAGAAAAAGGATTCTTAGAAATGTTTCCATCATTACGTGATATTACTTCGTAAAATGAAGTAATGCAGAACAAATTAAAGGACATATAGTTACACGTTTAAAATCATAATTAAAGAACAGAGTTTAATGTTTCATTAATCCGTTTGCTGAAGATGTTAAAATAGATCATCTTCTGATTACAGCTCAAGAATAGTTAATCAACATAAGAGAAAGAACAATGTTACAATCCCAATTTAAACAAAAAGCTCCTCATAATTGGTGGATGGGTTTAAAAATCGAGTATCCCGATTTAGTATGCACAGTGTCGAATGCAATCTTATCATTTTCTGCAATGACAATAATTAAAACTAAAATACAATAATAAATTAGAATTAGAACCATATCTTCGAATTGCATTAACAGCAGGAATAAAGCTAGATTTTTTTTAAATTAGTAAAGTTTTTATTGTAAATTATCAATTGTATGTATTGTTTCATTTAATAGGAATAAATTTCAACAAAAATTGATTTTCTGCATTTTTTTCGTTCATTTCGCAAAAAAAAACATTTTTGACACACACGGTATATATATATATATAATTAGGAGGTACAATTTAAGACTATTTTCGTTATAAGGGTACGCGGTCAAAAATGTTTGGAGATCACTGTGTTTATAGTTATTTGCAATATTCCTAAAAAATGCTACTCATATCACAAATGGGGTAAAAAAGCTCAGAAAAGCTCTTATACACATTGATTTTGCAGACAAGTGATTCGAGTCACGTACTCGACGGCTAGTCGTAGCCCCATATAAAAATTGGGCCTATAAATCAGCTGACTACAAATGGCCGATTTTTTTTTGAGTCGGCTCGGACCCCTTTCGCCGGTTTTTGCCGTCCAGGGTCCCGCACCTCTGATTTATGCGGCCGCCTTATCGGGGTCCCGAACCCGGCACCTCTCTGCAAAAACATTGCCAACCTACACCGAGAGATGCCAAACACAATCGAAACCCGATAGCGTTTTTGCCCATAAATACTCGCGCGCGCATCTACGTGACTCTTATATATCATTTCGATGCAATTGCATCATATTATAAGAGAGCGTCGATCTTTTAGAGGCTGTGTGTGCGTGCGCGGACCCCATACAGATGAAGCAATTTTCATCAATCACCGATATCGGCTCTGGAAAAAATTGGAAATACTTTTCTCGGCGAGATAATTTTATTCGAAATAATAACAGAAATAACTCTTCGCTTTATGGAAGTGATTGTTAATAAAATTTAAAATATGTTAACATTTTTCAGATGGTTCTTAAATAATATATCGATTTTATTATAATTAGATCAATTAATACTGTAAATTCCGCTTAATTGGGACGACGCACTACATTACAAAAAATGATATTATTCTCAAACGAGAATTCGATTTCAGAAGAAATGGCAAATAATAGATATAAGATTGAAGTTTATTATGTCACTATTTTAATTAATATTAATTTACTGTATTTGGTAATATAAAATTAATACATAATTAAAATAAAAATAATATATTTAACCTTGCTAATTAATCTGTTACCAATTTTTTATATTTTATTATTGTTCAACTGTATATCTATTGATATTTAATTTTTAAATATCGCTGAAAAATATTTAAAACCATATTTACTGGCCAATTGTAGAACTTCACTAATATTCTCTATAGTTAATTTTATATGGATTGTCAGAATCATCAATAACACTGATATCATCTCCGCAATACGATTTATTGGTTAGTCAGTTACCTATTAATTCTTCTCCGCCTATTTCTTAATCAATAAATAACTCGTCAATGTCAGCGAATTCTAAATTTTAAAATTTATTGTTATATTCTTCATCCCTTATTGTAATTAAATTGTGAAATTTAACTTATTCTTTTCCAAGGCATTAAAAATTGCTTGAAGTTGAAAAAATATTTTTTTCTTGATCCCGTTAAAGTGAAACCGCGTAAAAAGATACGACGTAAATCGAGGTATGGATGTGCTTTGTAATTATTTGCATATTATTTTATTCAATATTATTTTAATAAGCTTAAAATATATCTAATTTATCCATAATTGTACATTTTCGATAGGTCACTTAATTAGAACAAAATATTTGGTCCGAATGTGTCCCAATTAAACAGAATCTACTGTATACGTTCTTCGCCATTTTCACTCTGAACATAAAAATCGTCTTAAAACCCTTTATCTTTTTTTTGAGACAGATTCCGAGGTCCTGATGAAGTCGTAGTACCAAAAGCTTCATATAGCTCTGATAACTTTTGTTATACTCATAATAAAATCTATAACAATTACATGGCCCCAAAAATTGTTAACGAGATGACAACTAAAGTCTCGACTTGTTATTAATTAATATACCGGATAAGCTTACGTAGAGTGGATCTCAAAAGCATAAACGTCGTCATGTAAGCTCTAGAAATTTAAAAAATCTAGCAGAACAACAGGTTGTTTCAAACTTTTAGATAAATAAACCCAATCTTATAAAACTAAGAATATATCAATTGGACCAGGAATATCTTCATTTTTTTCACGTAGTCTAGTTTCAGCTAGTCTGTATCCATACGAGATGGAAAAAAAATCTTTGTGAGATATTGTTTTATAGAACTGTTTGATGGCTAAATTTTTCGTACATAACAACTTTTTATTGCTAAAGATAAAATGTCTTGGTCCAAAATCGACGACTAAAAAGAGCGTTAATTTATGCTATGTTTTTTTTGACGAAGGACTATATGCAATCAAGGCTACGGAAGCCATTAAAACATCTATGAAGAAGTTCTAAATATCGACAAATATCCCCTTTGATTGTGAGTATTCAAATTTATTTATTTTTCACTACGACGCCAAAGCACCATTCGCCCATAAAAAGGTTCGATAAAAATTCTAAAGATGTAATTGGAATGAGTTTCTCACACTTTTATTCCCCCCAGTGTCAAACCATGACACTAGTTAATTTTAATATTATTTCACATTTTTTTTGTAATTATTTATTTAACGAAGGATAAATGGCATTAAATTAATCCATACCATTAAAACAAACGGGTATGGAATGAAAGGTCTTAGGGATCATTCTAGATGTGCACAACGGCCAGATTTTGATGAAGACAGATTAAAATCTTAGTTTGATTCCAATCATATTTAAACTTTTAACGAATTAAGCCAGAAACTTAGATCTTTCTTTGCTATAGTGCAGTATTATTTAAATTAAATCGGAAAAGGGAATAGGATGAGTATTTGGATGATGCACGAACTCTCCCTCTCTAACAAAGAAGCGCAGTTCTTTATTATCACAACGAATCTACACTTTTAGTCAGTTTTTACAGCTCAGTCTACGATGAGACATCGCCGAGTGCGCGTGTCATTTACGCGACATATTAATTAGTTAGAAAATCCAAAATATATCAACAAAATTAGGAAGCATATCATGAATAACTAATTGTATTCTTAGAATAATTCATCAATATCTTGACTTGAAATGCTTGGGGTCTCTAAGAGACCCCCTTCGGACGACGCGGTTGATTTCGAGCCGCCGTATCGGATGGGAATCAAAATTTAAATTTATAATCACAAAATGATATTAATAAATATTTGTTTTTATATGTCGCATAATTATTTTTAATTTGGAATATAAAAATATTAGATAAAATCACAATTAATTATAATTCAAATAAAATGTAATTTCCATTAAATAAATTATATTTTTTAATAAATGTCGAACAGGGAGAATGTAAAAAATGTTGTTTTAGTTCATTTAAGTTGGCCATAAAAAAACGATTCCAATCTACTCGTTTGTTTCTGATTAAATTAAAGATGACTATCTGTGGCATCGCTTGACACTTTGTTCAGAACTGTCCAACCGGACCTCGTGTTCGTACTCGGGTCCAAATTTAGGGGCCAGGTGTGGGCTGCGGGCCCTGTAATTAGCCGGTCCTGGAAGTTCGGTGGGCAATGCACCGCCGAATGGCCATCGGCGTGACTTCCTCCTTATGAAACGAAATCGTGCGCCAATTAAAAAATACTGTAAGGTGCAGTCATTGCGTCACGAAAACACTGTGTAAGCCGCGATTGGATGTAGATTGGGTGCCGCGACATGCGTGCCGGTCGTGTGTGAGGAATTCTTCTTGTGGACAATTCGGAAGTCAGGCGAGCAGTCAATCAAACGCCAATTAAAGAAGTGTTAATGCGGTCGTCGGCGACTACAGCTGCCCCGCAACTCGTATCGACCGCGATTATTAACACCTCGGCCCACTGACGGGACAAATGGACTCCTGTCCTGTAGTAATTTCATAGCAGATTTGCAACAAAAAAATATGTATCTCGCGATCAAGCGAAATCGTGCAAGGGGAATGAGTTATTGCCGCGATTTTCGCCCGTATGACGTTTTTCGAACCGTTACAATAATTTACGTGGGAAGTGTGTAATTGGAAGGAGCCTACGTATTCGCCAAATGATGACGAAATTGCCATCTGACCCAATAATTCATTAAAATAAAACCAACCGCTTAATCTCATACTTTTAGCAATACAATCAGTTATGTCAGTAGTTAGTAACGGTAATCGATTTATAAAATATGCTACTAAATACATAGAATATTTTATTGAAATTTTGAATAATTAATAATAAGTCCTCGAATTACGCCATTAATTGGTAAAAGGATAGGTGAGAAAATAGATCTATATGTATATAAACTACCTCAAGTATCGTTCCAGTGTTAATCGTCTATAATCCCTTTTCTTTTCTTCATAAATAAAAGTATAACATGCAATATTATTATTCACTGCTTTTGTAACTTTTAGAGATCGTTAAGGATCAGGACTTTGATCTACGAAATTAGCTAATCCATCCCAAATAATATATTTAAATATTCACCCTTCTTTGCAGTTTCATATTGCTTGGGTTGTTCAATTAATTCCTTTTTCGCCCGCCCTCAAGTTCAATCAATACATCGGTGCTCATTTCCTCTGAATGACTTAATCAAACTAATGGAATACTCTTCCTCTAGATCAGGAGCGAGCAACCTTTTTTTACAACGGGCCAGCTAGAAATTTAAAAAAAATACAGAGTTAAAAATGTAAGAAACTTATGATAATACCAACACTGAGTGATGACCTCAAATTATCTCTTTATTAGCAAAATAATTATAGTATAAATACTACTGAAAACATTCATTAATATGTGGATAAAGATTACCTAACCTAACCTAACCTAACCTAACCTAACCTAAGCCAACCCAACCCAACCCAAGCCCAACCTAGCCTAACCTAACCGATCCGTCACGGCGGCTCGAAACCAAACGTCGTCCGAAGGGTCTATTTTACATTATAAATTATAAAGTCCAAGCATTTCAAATTCAAGATATTTGAGAAAATCTTGATCAATATCTATATAAAATATATAAAAAAATGTTTATATTTTTTGTGGGGTATCCTATATATTAACATATTAGCTGAGATTTTTTCAATAGCATCTTAAATTCCATGCTCTGCTTTTTGCAAAAGATCTGTTATTTTCGTTTGTTACTTTTAGCTAATTTGAATAAATACTGTACAGTTCGATCTTTATTGAAATGAGCGGTTTTAAGGTTTATTTTACGTTCTTCTCAAATATTAATGTTTATATGTATATATATATATATTTTTTATTATTAAAATATTTTAACTAATCCGTCGCGGTGAATCTAAACCAACCGCGTCGTCCGAAGGGGGTCTATTTATAAGGAAAAATAGATCCCAAGCATTTCTAGTCAAAATATTGATGAAATCTTCATCCACTTTTTAAAAAAAATGAATTATTTTAACAATTAATAGTTATTAACAATAGTTATTAATGATTTGGTCGATATTTTGGATTTTTTAATTAATCAATATGACGCGTAAATGACACGTGCACCTGACGATGTCCAGTCGCACACTGAGGACACGCTATCGATAGACCGACCGCCAAATTTGTCACGTGTCACTAGTATACGTTTCACTCGCACTTGGCATATCGTTAGGGATGCGAGCGAGAAAAAACATCACGCTTGTGGCTACAAAAACGTATATTGTTGTTTTTATTTTTTTCGCAATTACGGACAATAACGTCAATATTTATTTGTAAAATTTATTTTTTAGACTTTTTTGAGAAAAATGAAAAACTACGAGTCCTAAATAGGCACGGTTAGGTTAATGACTTTTTAAATGTATATAATACGACTTGATCCATTGTTTGACTAATAGAGGTTGTGTTCAGAGTGAGATATTATTTTAAGAGATACAAGTATCTCTTTAAATATTATTATTTATTATGACCCCATGAAAAGTCGTGGATCTTTTGCAAGCTATCGACAGAACCTATAAATATTTATGGCTATGTAATAAAAGCTCTAATGTGTTCGGGTCAGTCGGTTCAAACGCAAATCTAATACTCAACTACGTACAAGGTTTGATAAAATAATATATGGATTTCAATTTAGCTGACATCCAAGTATCATATTATTTTTGATATTGTGTTGGTAAATTTGTTCCTGACCATATGAATATTTATTTTATTGTTTGGACTTTTTACCAAAAACCTACGCCATTATGTCAAATTGCATTATTTTTATATTCCTGGGGGCGAAAAAAATATGACAAAGAATATTTTTTTGCATAATTGAGGAGAAAATGAAAGAATTTTACTATTGATTACTGAAGTGAAACCCCGTTTTTACCTTTTTAAAGGCACTGAAAAACAATTAAAAATAAGGCAAACGAGCTAGGGGTTGTAAATAATCATAAAAATATGAATAAATATTTTTTATCGAAAAAAGGGTATTTGTACATATTTTTTACTCTTTTTACATAAACCTCTATCGATGGTATAAATCGATTAGATGGTTTCTTGTTGTGTGTCTTGTAAAATAGCTTTTGAGGCACTCAATGTACCTCACAGAATTTCCTTTTGTTGGAAATAGATGGATCGAGTTTACCTCTTCTTCATCGGAGAGTTCTTAACAAGAGATATTTTCTCTTTCTATAAAAAATAATTGGCTTTTTTTTAACTTTGTATCTATCTATTATCTTTACATTAGCTGTAAGTTTCTCTCCTAAATGTAAAAATAAAATAAAATGTCGAATAAGGAAATAAGCTATCCCCGGGTCGGCTGAGCCGACTCCGTCACTGTATGAGTTGGAGATCAATAATTCTCTTTTAATTCAAATTTTATATATTTCAGACGTAAATTTCTGGAAATAAAGACGTAAGATCGAGTATCGTATGTACTAAAATGAGTATATACAATATCTGATAGCAGATATTGTACACAAATAGCGGGCAACTCGTAAAAATGGGGTTTTACTGTAATGTTTTTATGCAGAAAATTGCATAAACGCGTAAAATTAAATCAAAAACAAGAAATAGATCATAATAACATATTCTTAAATACTCTTTTTTTACGATACTTTCCTAACCCGATTTTTTTATTTTAATTGGGCGTCAAAAATCTACATCTCTCTAGAATCTATTGAATATACCATTTTATGTTAAGTCAATTTCTTAATAAACTGCCATAGAATTAGTAAATCATTTCAATTACATATTCACTTTAATTATTTGTTGATGATATTTATAATATTAATTATTTATTCATCGCACTGTATAAGCAACGCCATCTTGTGTGTTACTAATAAAATATATTATCGAAATACAGTTAGCCCTCCTAAAACGCTTTCTATAGGTCTCTGTTTTATACAAAATGCTTATATTTTTAAGGTCAAATTACGGGTTTCGTAAATAAATAATACATTGCCAAAATTAAGGTCATTGCCCTTTAATGACAAAATATGACACGCACGCGGTTGACTTTACATGTTGCAAAAGATAATTTTCTGTAATTTTGTTAAAATATTAGGGGCCCGAAATAAATCGCACGTGTTATTAAAAGTAACATATTATTTTAAAACATAACTTTCATCATTATTAAAAACTGTTGTTTATTTTCCTTGTAAATTTTCTTTCTAAAAAAAAATTCTTTTTTAAAATATTTTTTTTGAAAAACTTTCCGGTTTTGAATCGAAATACTCCTTTAAATGGTTTTCGAGTTGTATTTTGAAAGCGTTTTTCTCTTAAAGTGTGCTCCGTGAACGTGAGGAGACTGAGGGGCGCCGTCCATATGGCCAGATTGTGCGGCGCACACAAAGGGAAAATTTTGAAAACATAAAATAATAATTGATTAAAATGAATTACATTTTTTAAAATCGACATTAAATTATATATAACTATATAAGTGATTGGTCGTAGTTCGTTTTTTCAAGCACACCAGTTGTACACAAGAGAAAGTAATCGGAAGGAGTAAGGTCTGAGGAATATAAAAGTGTGGCAGAATCTCCCAGTTTAACTTCTAATTTTTTTCCTTGAGTAACTCTTGCTTTATTAGGGGTCTATTATCATGGCAAAGAATTATTTGTTTAATTTTTTTTAGAAAGCATCAAGGTAGGTCGTCGTGGGGCCTCTGAATGTGAAGAAGGGGCCATTAATGATCGAGGACCCCGATGTATTGCATCGTTTTCCCTAGGTAGATACGGGTCTGATGCAATGACTCCTAAAACTCACCATTATGTTACAAAATAAAAAAGATACTATGTAATTATAACCATTGTTCTTAAAATCGTATTCGTATTACTCCTAAATATATTGCTTTAAACTTAACAACTACCTGAACGCAATAAAAACCATGTTGACTGTGGAAAACATATCATTGGAAAAGTACACCAAGGTCTATGGAACAGTCAGTGCATATGGTTCGAAATATGACCGCTAGGGTAAATATGCCAAATTTAGTGTTATTCATGTGTTAATTCAAAATAGGAAATACTGCTAAATAATTAATTATTATTATAAAAAAAATGTTAGCTGAACTTTAGGACCCCCCGAATTTTGGAAGCCCAAGCTGCGCCTAAAGGTAAATCCACCACTGCTTTTACATCCCATCAAATGTATAAAAAATGAACGAATGTTAACCTAGGATAGGGGTTAGATGTGGAGTTTGATTTGCCGAAAGTCTCTGCAATAATTCCTCAACGGTTAATCGAAGATCCGACTCCAGATATAGGTGCATCTTTTAGATATCTATTACTCGATTTGAATCTTTGAAACCTAAATTGACATCTACGTCCTTTCAGCACTCAATTGCACCATAATTGTATTCAATAGCTTTAATGGTTATACTGGCATTCAAGCCCTGGTCGAAAAAAATGGCATTCAGTGTCTGATGTGTCCTCGACATTTGACCCTTAACAATAATATGATTTTTTTACTCATAAATAATGCTAAACTATAATTCTAAGCTAAAATAGACTTACATACATGCTTTCTTAACCGTGACTAGGCATAAACTGCACTCGAACATTCGGTTATAAAATACGCGATTTCTTTCTGGTTCGGAAAGTCATTTCGTTTATTCCCAACAGAGGACTTAATTATATTTTTTCACAGCCAACTTTGCATTTAAGCCGCATAATCAATATATATTTTGATAGATGATATATTAAGGCTTGCTTAGTGAAAAAGCCCGACTGATTCTACGCAGCAGTTTTTGGTTGTTGCCCCTTCAAATATGGAAAGTGAAAAGCAGCATTTTAGGCAAATTTTACTTTTTTACTATCAAAGAGGTGAAAATGCTGTTCAGGCAAGAAAAAAAGTATCTGATGTGTATAAGAAGATGTATTGACAGAACGCCAATGCAAAAAATGATTTGCAAAATTTCGATTCAGAAATTTTGATGTTGAAGATGCACCACGTTCTGGAAGGCCAGTTGAAGCTGATGA
>JAGXCT010034224.1:0-10662 GCA_022495035.1 Philopotamus ludificatus
ATTGTCTTTAAAATAAAATAAATAAATAATTTATATTAGTTGTTTCTTCAAATCGCCTCATCAAACTGACGTAGAACTTCCAGGAACGAACTCATGAAAGAAAACAAAGAGCAAAACAGGCACATTTTATTGATCTTGACGAGCTTTTCGGTCTTTATTTAAAGAAAGCTTACAATAGCAGTATCGCGTGCAGATAAAATGCTTCAAGAAATGACTGTTAAGAACTTTACAGAACGCCTGAAAGGAAGTGTGAAAGCCAATGGTTATATATTACGTGCAATTATTTGTTACGTGTTTCTTTACTAAGTAAATATTTTTAACCATGTCAAAATCGTAGGGGTGTCGCGTCTGAAAGCACATAACTTTATCATATTTCAGAATTAATAAATAATATTTTTAATTTATACGTAGATATAAACAGACAACATCATTATAAGTTTCATAAAAAAATTCTAAGCATTCTATCCATTTTGATTTATTTTTATTTAAAGCAATAATAATTTATTTAAATAGAATGAAGTTATATTCTTCCGAAACACGTCATAAACCTTTAAGTGGCGAATTTAACCCCCGTCTCTAGCTACATCATTTCCTGTAAAATCATTGGATACAATCTCTAATGTTCAGCTTTATTGAGCTTCTTGTTGATCTAATTTGCTTGTAGCACATTAGAATTTAGGTGATATTTAATTCCATGACATTTTTTAATATTTTTTTTTTAATGTAAAACCTTCCATTAATGATGAGCAAGTCAATCAAGCCCTCGATACTTTCTTTCAGTCCAAACTCACCAAATTTTACGAAGAGGCGATCGATAAGTTGACAATAATATTGGAGAAGGTTATTTTTAACAGTGGTTTTGTAAATTTTTTAAAGCATAATAATAATGAAAAATCTAATATTTTACGTAGTTCTTCGAGTTTATCGTTCAACTCCTTTGATTATTTTTTTCTATAACTCGTTCTACATGAATTTCAATCAAGGTAGGTTTGTGAGTTCCTCGACATTATTTTTCTAAAAAAAAAACAAAAACGTTTTCATTGTCAACTCTCTTTATTAAGGCAGAAAAAAATTAAGTTCCACTGATTTTATTAGTCTGATTAAACGTTTTAGGATTAAAAATTCAAAGTGAAACTCCAGAACGTAGGGAGTGTTTGATAAAATCTGAAATAACTAGATTTTTTTTCGTCGTAAGTGGGATTATACAATCCAGAAAATATATATATTTACCTTCTTCAGAGTTTCATTTAAAAAATCATTGTACGATTTAATTTAAATATTTTTTGTATTATCTGGACTGAAATAACACAATATTCTACTTAGTCTAATGAACAAAAGCTGAAAATTTTCAGCACATTATACCCCATAGCTCTTTTTATTATTATATAATTCAATATGCCGCGAAATGATATGCAC
This sequence comes from Philopotamus ludificatus, assembly GCA_022495035.1. Classification (NCBI taxonomy): domain Eukaryota; kingdom Metazoa; phylum Arthropoda; class Insecta; order Trichoptera; family Philopotamidae; genus Philopotamus; species Philopotamus ludificatus. The sequence goes on from JAGXCT010034224.1 coordinate 1,417, forward strand.
AGCAACCCTGTAGTTGCGATGACGGGTATAAAAAACCTTTAATATAAAAATATTTCACGGTACGCCCTGCAAAAATGGAAGGGATTCCTTTTGAAGAGGCAACATGCCGCTAGAGAAATTACTAGAGAGCAATAACGACGGAATTGCTCAAGTCGTACGCGAGTTTCAGATTCCTTATGGGAAAATTATTACTCAGATATAAAACATATTTTTATATCGCCGCCGTTTTGCAGTCAGCTGCAAATGCAATACATACATATATAATATATATCATGCATTGCCAAATATCGCTGATATGTTTCTGGATGTTGATTAACTTACGTGGCGTACCCAGCCTCCGGTTCCCGTCCCTCGGACGTTTCTTCTTCCGCAGACAGATACCGCTTTCATAAATTATTCATATAACAACTGAGTTGTTTTTCGTATAAATCTGACGGGGAGATGTGGAAAAGTTTTTGGCAAAAGTCAAGAGCGACCACGGCCCGCAAACTTGATGACTTTGACAAAAAGAATATAGCAAATCGTGAATATTGATAACAGTCCTCGGTTATATTAAATATACGCGGAAAAAAATAAAATAAATAATGAAACGTGCGGTCGTTTGCGGGTTGATGGATCGACGGATACAGGGCGTCGCGGAACGAGCGTCGCCTAAAAATAATAATTAATTTTCATCGTGTGTATGTTTGGCCACATATATATTTTAATTCACTTAATAAATTCGTCCATTTTTGTGTCCGAGGGCCATAAATCGCTGTCGAATTTTAAATTTTTCAATGTCCGAGACGACCGCTCTTCGGGGATGAACGGACACAATATATATTTTTTTTTTCGTTCCACTCAATTCCTTTAAAAGGTTTCTTTAGCAATAAATTCCACTTTTTGAATTTCATTGTTTTTGTACGTAATCTCGCCTACTTATTAATATCATGTTTCAGATAAAAACAATTCTCGCTCTAGAGTAAAATAATTCCAAACAACACAAAGAGCCGGCGTCATTAAATTTGGCGAGTTTCGAACAATCGCCCACAACAAAACAATGCTATATATTTTTTTTAATAAATCAAATAAAATACGTTTTGCTCAATACGCTGTACCAGAACAAGAACTAAATATATTCTTGATGTAATTAATTAATTATTCATCATATGTATATATAGGAACTACTGATGTAAAATTACCGATTTTGCAACTACTCAGAAATGAGCAAGAGAAAATGGCGAAAAATTATGGAATTCTTATGCATCTGAAAAAAATGATGAACATGACCACAGACTGCTAAGTAATGATTCAGTTTTTGAAGAAAAGACAGAATTTAGTCAGTTGTTTAATACAATAGTTGATTGCGTATGCAATCAAATCGAATGCCAATTTTCTGCAATGTCAAAATTAAAATACTTCCACCTCCTTATGAATGAAATATATGCTCAATTTAAAGAAAATTTATTTAATAATGTTTAAAAAAAATTGTTTGATTATTTACTGTTAAAAAACGAGCTTACCGTTATTTATTCAAGCTCCGAATTTTCAAATAAATCTGTTCATGAATTAGTAAAGTTCATGAAAAAAATAATCTTGAGTCGGGGTTTTAAGAAGTTGATAAACTAGGAAAACTAATTTTAACTTATGCCACTTAGTCAGCAGAACGCTTATTTTCTGCTTTAAACAAAATTAAAATATGCTATCGAAGCTCACAAGGTCAGGAATGACTATGTGGGCTAAGCTTAATATCAAAGGAGAAAAAAATACTCATAAAAATTAAACAGAAGGGGACACATTACGATAGTATCATTGAAAAATTTATGTCGCAAAAACGAAGAATATATAAGTAATATATAAATAATAATATAATTTGTTACAAAAAAAATGGATTTTTTTCCACATACAGCACACCCACCGAACGCCACTGATTTTTATACCGACTAAAACGGTATTTTTGTTTATTTATATCCAAATATCATATCAATGTTTAAAGTCTGGATAATTTATTAGAGGATTTTGCACTTGAGAGGCCCCAGGCGCAATTAAATTTTGAGGCCCCTCAACATATTATCAATACATCCTATTATTTACATTCTACGAGCACGTTTTTTTACTCAATTTCCAATTTTTTGGATACATAATTAATTTCGCATCAATATATGTAAAAAGACAAAATTTAATTGTTCTCTTTATCCTTTTTTTAAGACCTTCTCGATAATCTTTGATATTAGCGATTCTTACAAATATTTATTATATCTATAAAAATGCAGGGCCCTCCAAAGGCCGAGGAGCCCTGCAGGGCTGTATGTCTGGGGCCCCAATGCCTTGCATCGACGTGCAATGTCCTAGCAAATGTTTTTTTTTTAATTTATAATTGACGATAAACCTGAGCAGTTACAGTAGTCTGGCCTTTTTTCTTTATTTTTTAAATATAGAGTATTACACTCATAAGCTTAAACAGGGAACTTCAGCGCGGTATAATACTAATTTTCAATTTTACCCCAATGTCTCCGTTTTTTTTTACTATTTATTTTACCCCCTTATTATGGATCATGGTCTGCGGAATAGTCAGTGCATATGGTTCGAAATATGACCATTAGGGTAGTCACCTAAAATGAATTAGTTTTGTTAAAAAAAATATCGTTTTGAGATCTGAGCTTTGAGGCCCCTTGAATTAATGGGGCCCCAGGCGCATGCTTTATGCGCCTAGGAGAAAATCTCCCACTGCACATAGGCCCTTGGAGATTTAAGACTTTGCGATAATTCCTCTATAGTTAATCGAGGATCCGACTAGGTCAGGGATCTCAATATGTCTTCATTAAATATAGATTCGTTCAGATTCAGGTTCATCTTATTTCCCGATTTGAACCTTTGAAACCTTATGCCGTATCTATATGTATTTTTTCCACTTACTCCTATTTTTAAGTTTCCTTTTTGTGATAATAATTGATGGATATGTTTTGCAAAAAAAATTCAAAACATCAGAAAGGGCCCTAAAACAGTTTGGGAATTCTTTTAATTAAAATATAAAAAATATTAATTCACAAACAGATTCACCAAAAATCAATGAGATGTTATATGGACCATCCTCAGTTGTAAAGTTGCATTAATATTTACAATCGAATTCCTAATTATGGGTGATTTGATCCGATTTTTCAGATCCCAGTAATTATTTCAAATAATCTTAATACAGTGGATCAAAAATATATTTTACCTAGACATATCGCAGATATAGTCAGTCCTCCTATAACGACGAAATTGGGACCACTTTATAGAAGCCAATGCACCCATACAAAATTTGGGAAAGAGCTTTTTATTTTTATTTTGTCATATGATATTTTTTATTGTCAACTAAATGGCATTAATCCTTTTTTTATTTCGTGCAGCAATGTAATAAATTACATATTTACGAAATACGTAATTTGACCATAAAAATGTACGTTCTAGGAGGGATTGTCGAACTTGTTATAGAAAACTACTATAACAAGATCTACTAATAGCGAATTTTCTTCATTCTAATAAATATGAGCGATACTAAACGTAATTTATTCCATTTACATAGAAAGGTTCTTGCATTACATGACTTTTTCAATAAAATTGCATTTTTTTTTTTAATTCAGAATAAAATGTATTATATTACATATTTATGAAATACGTAATTTGACTTGAGTTTACGTTCTAGGAGAGACTGTCGAGTTTGTTATAGAAAACTACTATAACAAGATCTACTAATAACTTAATTTTCTTCATTCTAATAAATATGAGCGATACTAAACGTAATTTATTCCATTTACATAGAAAGGTTCTTGCATTAAATGACTTTTTCAATAAAATTGCATTTTTTTTTTTAATTCAGAATAAATTTTCCGACCCGATTTTCCTTCATATTTTCATTTTATTTTAATATTTTAAAAATATATCTATTAATATGTGATATTTCTAAAAATATATGATATATTTATTTAAACACTAGGCAATTTGAAATCTCAAAGTTTAAAATCGAATTTAACGAGGCAACGATACGATTTTATTTCGAGCCCCGTGAAAGCCACTAGAAATGCGGAAGAGAAATGTTGTCTTATAGAAAGTGTTATAAAAGGATCTTGCGGGACGGGCCCCTATTTTAAATTTATGAGGATTCGATGGGAATTCGCCGCCGCGGCCTGGATATACCCGAGGACGGAGGTAAAGGGTGGGCGCTCGGATTTAGGTATTTCAAAATAAATAAATCACCGCCACTCGTGATTGGCTATAAATATTTGGGTTATGACATGTCTCAAGTATATTCACCGATAAGTCATATTTTTCCCGTTGTATTTTTGAGACGAGAGACACGCAGCACAATATTGCGCTCTTTCAGCAGTGGCGTGCTATCGGCAAAAAAATAAATAAACGTTTCACCAATACATCAAAATTTAGCAAATACTATGTGTATCTTTATTTTTTTTTTAACAAAGATTTAATGAAATTTTAATTAAAAAACAATGTATTCATATTTGAATTCATTTTTATCAATATACAGCAGAATAACGATTCATTGCTTTTTTTTTTTAAAGCGATAAATACGGGAAATCTTTCTTTCCTGTTTTGAGTGGGATTATATAAGAGGTACCTTATGAAAATGTATTTTAAATTAAAAAATATGTATATTATATATCATCCCTCGATAGCTACAACTCTCTCCCATCTTTCTAGTAGTTTTAATATACTATTTAAATAAAAAAAATCGACATTGAGACCAGTTTTTACTTCTTCGATATTCCGACTAATTAACATTAACGACATTCCGACATTAACTGTAAAAAATATGTTTTCTTTATTGAATATTCAATATTAGTAAAATCTAAGAATTTTATAATCAATAATTCCTTTACAATCCCATCATACAGACAAGAGTACCCTTTAGAAAGTCATTGTTTTCATGTTATTAACTCGAGTATCTACCTCTCATCTCATGCTACAATATGTCGAAGAAATGTTGAATTTTCCTCTAATTTTATTAATTTATTCATCATTTAACTTTAATATAAATCCTGCATGTCACAAACTTTTTGTATTTGTCTTAAATGTCTAAAGTATAAATATTATGAATAATCGTTGACCTTTATTATCTGCAATTGCGAAAAAATAAATAAAAGCAACAATATTAGCTTCTTTTGCCGTGGGCGCGATGTTTTTTCTCGCTAGCATCTGCTACGATATGCCAAGTACGAGTGAAACGTGCGAATGACATGTGCTGTGAAAGCTCATCAGTTAAAAAAATCCACAATATCGACCAAATCATGAGGCATATCATGAATAACTATTTTTATTCTTAGAATAATCCATTTAAAAAAAAATGGTAAGATATTGAGGAAGAATTCATCGTACCGGATGCTAGTGAGAAAAAACATCGCGCCCGTGTCAACAGAAGCTAATATTGTTGCTTTTATTTATTTTTGGGGTCTTTGATAGCCCCCTTCAGGTGAGGAAATGCTTGAGGTCTTTGATAGCCCCCTTCGGAAGCTGCTGTGATCACTTAAATGATTCAATCCGTATCACCTCATTTTACAATTTCTCGACTTTTTTACTTCAAGGTATTTTTGAAAGTCGTGCTTTAGATATCTACCAATATATATCAATAGATACAAGATAATATCAATAGAATTACATATAAACATATCGACAACCAAAACACAACTGACTATAGAAAAGGATGATGTCAAGAAACAACATATGACTACTTGAGTCGGCACTCTCATGTCTGAGGATCGTAACCATTTTTATTTCGGATCTTCTTGTCTTCTTCCGAGATGCTGAGAGCTAATCTCAGCATCTCGGATCTCAGCTACTACAGTAGAACCCGTGGTAGTCTTGGTCACTCCAGAGGATGGGTGCCATGCCCTTTCTCCTGAGTCCTTGTACATTTCTGATCTCGACGAGCTTCTCCAGGCTATCAATTTATCTAACAAGATGTTCAAAGTATCGAAAAATCCTTTTGAATCCTTGGCTTTTTGGATATCCCACTGTATTTCCAAATTTTAGATAGTTTTGACTTTTACTTTTTTGCCATCCCTATTCGCCTTCTTATTTCTGGCTCATAATTTCCGTTACTCGTAAGTAGTGATCCGAGATATATAAATTCTTCAACCTTCTGCAGATATTATTATTAATATTAACGGATCTGGATAGCTGATTACTCCTATCGATGATCATCAGCTTGGTTTTAGTAATGTTGATCTCAAGTCCTAGTTTCTTACTTTCTCAGATAACTTTTTTGAGCAGATCGGCCATTTCTTCTTGGTATCAATTTCGTATCGTCCGCATATCTGAGATATAGAAATTCTTCAACCCTCTCCAGATTCGGATTAATAACGGGTCTGGATGGCTGATTACATCTATCGACTATCATCAAAGAACTTTCACTAACAACTCTTTTGAGCAATTCGGCCATTTCTTCTTCGTTGGTGGATATCGTCCTCATATCTTAGATTGGATTTTTTTACCCACTATTTTAAATCCGCCTTCGTAGTTTTCAAGGGTTTTTCTCATGATATACTCCCTGTATGATTTAAACAGGTCTGGGGAGAGTATGCAGCCCGGTATCAACCCATCGAGCATTGAAAACTTTGAACTTTCTTCTCCTCTCTATGATTTGACGGATATTGAGAATTTGCTCGGGTTCCTTTTTCTCGAGACTAGTGGTCGATGATAACCCAAAAGTGTGGTTCCTAAATAATGGAAATTTTCACGAAAACGGGCTTTCATTGGCCATCCTATATTATGTGTATCATGGTAGTTTTCTTTATTGAAACGGCTCCACATTCTTTGGAGACATGAAACGCATCGATGAATGGCGTTGAACACAAAGAGTGTTATTTCCAGGAAACGTTCACTATGTACATGATCTGCGAGAGCGCATCCAATTAGAGTAATAGCAATAGGAAGACGTCGCGAGTTCTCAAGCACAAAGCAACAAAAATAAAATCCATTTCAACAGTAATAATCCACAGACGGGGGGGACGCTGTAATAACGCGAAAATAAACAAACAGCAGCCGTTGCACACACTCACACGTTTAGTATAGTATAGTATATATACAGTTTAATTAAATTTGTAAATTTTTCAGCAGGTAATTTAGCAGTGCATAAAGAATGGCCGGCTGAAACTCTGCCAGTGTCCACATGGCCTAATTTGCTTCGGCCCAAACAGGCATATATCACAGGAAATGGTGTTTGCCGTGGCGGAGGCAGATGTTCGACATTTGTACACAGAGCAGACCTGTCCTCCAGACGTATAATTTGCAATGTATCCGAGACATCTGGATCATTGTTGCCGACTTATCAGTGCTGAAACAATGGCAGCGGTCATTTACGGCCGTTTCGTTGATGCCCTGCATAAAATTACGTAGTTTCATACTAAATAATTGTCACTGTCTAGAATATTTTTCAGGACACATCGTAAAAATATAATTAAACGTGGCATAAAATAAAAAAAACCGTCTGAAAAAGTTGCTAGTTGTTCAAACAATTCAGATCAGTCCTTGACCATCTGGCCATATGGCCAGATTGTGCGGCGCACACAGGCGCCGATTGATAAGGGGGATAATTTTAAAATATAAAATAATAAATTATTACAATTTTGACTGAAAGCATGTCGTCTATATCTCTAAATATATACCAATTAATGGCAACGAAGCAATGCCAAATTTTTCCTAGCTGTGCCGATGGGGTATATTTGTGACTCCTAGTTTTTGATTTTTCTCGAATAATTCTTTTAATATGAACTCTACGTATTACAAATTATTTGTATTTGATTAAAATACTTTAAATATGGAGATTTAACATTAATATCAATGCGAGCCGTGCCGATGGGGTATATTGGGGACCCCAAGTATTTGATCGCATAACTCTTTTCATATAATTTGTCTAAAAAAAGTATTTCGTTCTTTATTGTCTGCAATTGCAAAAACAATATAAATCACTATATTCTGTTGTTACGCGCGCGATGTTTTTTCTCGCTCGCATTCGGTACGATGTGCCAAGTGCGAATTAAAATTAGTACTAATGGATTAGTTAAAATAATATGAAAAACTATTTTTATTCTTAAAAATATGTCAAGATATTGATTTTAAATGCTTGGGGGTCTCTGAGAGACCCCCTTCGGATGACGCGGTTGTTTTTGAGCAGCTGTGACGGATGGGTTTTTTATTAATATTTTATTAACTATATAAGGCATTAGTTCGTCTTTTCAAGCACAGGTGCTAATTGAAGTTTTGCACAAAGGCGGTTGGAAGCCACACTTCTGAACTTTCCTGAACAAATGTGATAGTGCAGAATCCGTTAGGGAACGTGTGCTCGTCTTTCAGCAATTTCATCAAACCTACGGTTGCCAGATTATTTTGGTACCCATTTAGTTCACTAACAGAGCCTCAGACCTGCACATTTTAAATGAAATTATTACTCCACACCCTCTTTTCGAATCGATATTGTATCTCTCTGGTACTTACAGTTTCGACATCTGGGTAAAACTGGGAATTATTTATGTATAAAAATTATATAAGTATCTAGTTTTCGACCAACGAGTTGTATTGGACGACGACCGATAAAGCTCGTCAAGCTTTTGAAATTATTATTTTTTTGTGTTTACAATCTCACCTCACGAATACAGGCTCGTGTAATTTTGGACCTGCAACCGTAATAAAATCGAAACGCCAATTAGGAATGAGCAATAAATGCGATGGTTGACGATGGGCGCCGCGGGGCCGGTCCTTTATAAATAATGGACGACGGCACGTGACTCGGTCCCGCCGTGCACACGTTCTTTAAGGAGATATCCTATTTGTGATTTATGTAATATATTCATGAATAATGTATACGACATGGAGATGAGTGTGTTTGCGATACGGGGGCCCCCCGTGTGTGCCGCGAGACAATGTCGACGCCGATGCCCGACGTCCACCGGTGACGTCACAAGTGGCGATTCACGAAGTATCCACATTTATATTTCTTTCTTTAAAATTCCTCGGCGCTTGTGTGCAGAATTAGCGCGTCTATACGTTTGGTGTGCTTGAAAAGACGAACTACTATCACCTATATTGTTATATATTATTTTATGTGGATTTTAAGAGATGTAATTCATATTAACACTCAACCACCCGCTGTTTTCAGGCGAAACTTACACCTAAATCCGCATCTTTTTATCGATCTTGCGATTTTGCGCGGCTCTGTTAAAAATGCTTAATAACTTTTTTCCTTTTGGAGATAATTTGGCCAAAAGAGAAGTA
>JAGXCT010034224.1:19722-61503 GCA_022495035.1 Philopotamus ludificatus
TAAGGGCACCGCGGCTCCCTGGGGAGCCGCGGCTCACACTTTGGGAAACCCTGCCTTACACAATACTTCTGAATTAGATAGGGCTTTTTTATAAAGTGGCGTAAAAAATAATCAATTAGTTTATTTATATGTTTATTAAAAAGTCACAAACTTGAACCTAGTAAAAAAATACGTAATAACGGCAGCTCGAAAACAATCCCGTCGTCCGAAGGGGGTCTCTCGGGGACCCCAAGCATTTTAAGTCAAGACATTGATGAATTCTTTATCCATATAGTCGATATTTTGGATTTCTTAACTAATCAATATGACGCGTAAATGACAACGTTCTCTCTGCGATGTCCCGCCACAAACTGAGCTCTCGCCGCACGTGTCGCTCGCACGTTTCACTCGCATTCAGTACCTGATGCGAACGAGAAAATATAACACGCCCGCGCCAATATAAACATTATTGTTGTTTTTATTTTTTTTCGCAATTGCGGAAAATAAAAAACATAAGTATTTATAATATTTATTCTTTATACTTTTTTAAACAAATACAAAAAGTCTGTGACTCACAAAAAAAGTAAAACAAAACTGGTTACACTGGTAACACCTCACTGGTATTTAACACCTCATTATTTACTTTCACTGCCCTCTCATTTTTTTTTTAATAAGATTTTCTTGGAAAAAATCCACATATTTTTTTATTAAACCTTGTATAGTTAGGGTAGTTTTGGTCTAGTGTCCAACGATGTACAGTTCGTGGTAATGGCTCTATATAGCAGTTAAAAAAATGATTTATAGACTATACGGTAGCAAGAGATCTCAGTTTTCGATAAAAATGAAATATAGAAAAACGTTGAAAATTTATTTATTTTTGCGGCACTTATTCGTGCGACTTTTTTTTCTTTCTCCTGATATTTCATTAATTGTCAAGAGATTTCTTATACGCTGTCAGTAGCCAGATAATTTACTTACGCCCAAAACCGCAAAAACCTTCTAAACTTTTCACTCAATGCTTCGAGGCATAGCCGTTCGACCTTTGACTAAATAGAAAATTAAATAATATTACACTAAATCAGTCAACGATCACTTGATTTACGATCCACTGACTAATGGATCATCGATCGCTCGTATTATTCTTATTTTTTTTTTTCATTAAACCGTCGAGATTACCAAACAGTTCTCGGCGAGTCAATGTCAGAGCTCAGCTCGCCCCACTTCTTATATTAATAAATTCTCGGTAATTTCGGATTTATAAACGAAATGTTTGTCTTGCCGGCAAAACTTTTAAGGGTCATAAACCGATTTCGAGAAAAGTTTCGAATAGAAAAACCAATTGCCCAACGAAAGTTTCTCTTCAAACGGAACACGCATCGCCGTTTTATTGCACGTACTTCCTTTTGATTCAATCCATATAACTCGCCAACTGCGAGATGGGGAACGGGGAGCTGTATGATTTATTGCTGAAAACATTAAATATAATTATTTAGATACGCAAATAAATACCCCAAATAATATTTTATATTTATTCAAATCCATACAAATCACAATATGATATATCAGAATTAAATCAATATTTTTCAACATATTCATATGAAAAAATATTAATCAAATGATTTGAGCTATATTCAAATAATTACATATATTTAATTATCACATAAGCATATGATATAAAATAAAATATGTGTAATTATATTTATTATTAATTTAAAAAAAAAATAGGCGCATTCTATGTTTCGCTATAAAAACTGCTTCTTTTTAATGGTTTGCAACTATGCTAAATATAATGTTAGAACACGCTTCTCTCACGTATTTTATTTAATTTATTCTCATCGTTCTATTGTAAAATATGATCGTTGATTTATATTGAATTAAAAAAAATGTATTATTTAAATTAATACCAATTTTTTTAATCGGAAATATTTAAATTGATTTTATTTTTCAATTTTAAATTTATTTAGACTTTAAAATGCATATGGTTAAACGATAACAGTAAGGTTTCGAGCATTTAAAAATATATTCATTGTGTATAATATTATAGAGCAGTGATAGCAAACTGGGACACACTTGTCATTATGTAATATATTATTATTATGCCAATTAATTTAAAAATAAATTAAAATTCGTTTATTTTTAGTCGCGTATTTCCCCGTGTGTTAAAATGGCCTCGTTTAACACTGTCCATATTTCCATAATTTAATAAAATGAATTACATTTCATAAAATCCACATTAAATAATATATTATATACAAAAGTAATGTCTCGTAGATTTTTTTTCAAGCATACTAGACGTATAAAGGTGATACTTGAAGTTCGGCACAGAGGTGCCGGATACTCTCGGCACCCCACTGCCTAGGGCTGCGTCCTCACGGCTAGTACTAATAATAAATATATCGGGAGAGTAATAAATAATACAAATTTAAATAAAAAGATTTTAATTCAATGTACTTATCCAAAAATAAAGAAAGCTGTACGCCCAATTCTACTGAATTACATAATTATCTAGTCCATGTATAAAATTAAAATACATATAAATAATCAAAATATTGAATGGCGTCGTAATAAATTTTACATCAGAGTACAATGTGCAAGATTTTCAATAAAAAATTCTATAAACACTTTTTTTTTATTTAAATTCTTATCAAATATATTACTGTTTGTGTTTACGGATATCGGTGAGTAAAATCCTAATAAGATAAGTTAAATTCGCATAAAATACGTACGTATGATATCGTAGTACAAATCACGTTGGTTTATTGCACATATGAATCAGTGTTGCGTTGCTGAAATTTTCTGATGCGTGGCATATAAACACTATAATATATAATGTACCGTTATGACTATCAAATATAATATAAATTCATTTATAAAAATATACAACAGAAATAGAGCTTTCATTAAAATAACATCGCAATCACAACAACGCAAGCAATTATGGAACAGTAACGATATATACGAATAAGTATGACAGTTATTTATTAATTAGCTATATACAGCCGATATTCTTTTTAGGATTCAACTTAATTTATTAAGAAATAAGCAGCGGTGTAATTTAATTCGAATTATGCGATAAAGAATATTGGCCGTATAAAAAAAACTTATTTTATAGATAAGGCTAGATAAATGATTATTAATAAAAATTAATTTTAAATTGTCTATATCAATAATATTCGGTGGTATTATTGATTTTTTTTTTAACTACCAACGGCGACGACACGAACGACGATCGTATTATTTTTATCGGATATCGAGTGATGTATTAATTTTATTTTATTCTTACGATTGTGCGATAATTAAATGCATCCGGTTATATTATTAGATTGAGTCTCATCCAACACCCTTTTCCATTTTATCCGGTCGGCCATCACATCGTCCGAAGACAAGGGTCAAAACGTGACCGGCCCACCAGAGGCTGACCATTGTGACGACAGCTGTGACTGATATATTCTTGTATAGTCGTTTCAGCTTTTCGTTGCTTTGGATACGCCATTCCCTATCGACGAATACGGTTCAAAATATCCGTCTCAGAATCCTCTTCTCCAGGATATCCAGTTGTCGCTCATCTTGCTTCGTCAGAGCCCAACTTCTTTTTTTTATTTGTGTATATGTGTCAATTACTGGACGGCCTCGAAGCTGTACTCTTTGACTCATTATTCTCTGGCATGCATCCTTGAGAGCCGTCCGAGATCTAGCCACAGTGTCTATGTCGTCTGTACCGATTCATTAAAAACGGTGCCAGATGTTTCCCCGCCGGAGTCTCTTATTACCCCTTTGAGTTCTACGTTAAACAACAAAGATGCTAGGTACATTATTAGATCATCACATAAATAGTCATATTATACGTATACCACCGTCAGTTTCATTCCGATAAAATCTGGCCTTCAAGTACTAATTTGTTGCTTTAATAACCCTTCATGACAGTCATAGCAGGGCATATCAGATACGTCATGCTTTACACAGCGAATACAGTAAAAAATATGGAGGAAGCGGATGGTGAAGTTGTTTTAAATTCAAGTCCAGCGATGGTTCAATAAATTACATAGCTAGGAAGATCCTAGCCGCTGTCCTCGTCCTGTCCTCGTAATGCAAGAATCATGTGCATTAACATCGAGAAGTTCGTTGGAGAGAGACTTTCATATCTTCCGTACTCTACTCTATTTCAAAGCTTACAAAATTAGATTAATAGAAAACAATACAAGACTCTTTGATAAGAAAAATGTTATTGATTCCCTGGAAATGAGCTCGATAGCAGTTAATCATCTACAAACGATGATGCTGAGAATCTGTTTGAGAAATTTAATAATACGATCGGTCGTGTCCCATTATTGATCGCTCTCGGCGAATAGAAATTTTTGATACAAGATTTGTCTAAAAACCATACAACATAAAAACAATTTATTCCAATTTTAATAATTATATGTGTATTTACATGTAATTATTAAAATTGGAATAAATTGAATACATTTAGTTTAATATAAACAATTAACTATCAATCCAGTTGCAACTGACATAAGTACATATCATATAAAGAATAAATCATATCTACGATAAAATCATTAAACAACAAAAAAAATACTCGGGGCTCAAACAATTCCGTTGCACAATATATATTTTTATTTATTTAACTATAAGTGATAAAAGTGACTGTTGATAATTTTTATTTATTTAATTGATTGATAAAATATATTATACGATCGTAAATTCAAATATACAGCATAATATATATATATATATATATATATTATTATGATCGTTTTATTTATAACGTACTTTGAATAATGATTGATAATCATTTTTTGATGCATATAAAAAATATTATAATACGTTTAAGGCACGGAGAGCTATAACTCTTAACTGGAATGAATCATATACGATTATTTTTTAAGTGATCAGTTTATCGTTGCCCGATTCATTTGCGTGTATATATGAATAAATGTATATAATATATAATAATTATAACAAGGCACAATCCCCATTTAGAAAATTAAAGTTGCTAGTTAAACCTAATGAATTAATTTTACAACAAAGCGTACATAACAATATCACATACACGTTCAAAATATTTTTATTCATATACTCAGAATGGTCAATTTACATAAATTCGTATAAAATTCTGGACCGGATCGAATCGACGCAAAAAAAATTGTATTATCTAAAAATTTTGCATGGAATTATAAACGCCGGCATCAAAGCGAAACAATTCACGGCATCTCAGCATTCAACAACGATAGCGATATGCAAGATCTAATTATTTATAATTAATTTACTAAGATTATTAATTAAGATACATCCGATTCAATTTTCGCACGGAAGATGCATTCCGGATGCTGCCAAATAAAAAAAGTTTATATAAAAATTCTGCATTTTTTTTTAATATCCGCGTAAAAAGAGAATCAGTTGCAATATGAATATTAAAATTATTCAGATACAATATATTTAAATTATACAGACGTTGAAGATTTAAATCAATTTTCGCCTGTACGTATGGCAAATCAATGCCGTAATGCGAACTAAATTCACTTTTTTTTTTATAATAAATGAGTGTTTGTAATACAGCGGTCAAAATTTAAATATCTATTTATTTTTATTTAATACAAAAGTTGAGTTAAAACCGTCTCAATTTGGTGTAACGGCAATTCAGAGCGGACCAAATCGACACCGACGTCTCCAAACAACGTCAGATTCTACAATTTGTTTATTTTATTATAATTGTTATAACCAAAGCTCGATTATTTAAGTCCTTGATATCACGAAACAGTCTAATTTATTTACGATGAACACCAGTTTATCATTTATGACGGTCTACGTCATTCCGATATAAAAAATTTGGCAGCCCTATTACAATCACTAATTATTG
This sequence comes from Philopotamus ludificatus, assembly GCA_022495035.1. Classification (NCBI taxonomy): domain Eukaryota; kingdom Metazoa; phylum Arthropoda; class Insecta; order Trichoptera; family Philopotamidae; genus Philopotamus; species Philopotamus ludificatus. Next base: position 25,562 of record JAGXCT010034224.1, read on the forward strand.
AAGCTAACGAATCAATACAATGCTATAATCTCCAAGATAGCCCCCTTCGTTCCGAAAATTAGAGCGAACATGCCGAACAAAAATACTAGAATATTTTTCCATATGATCCAATTGAACATTCCGAAGCCTTCGTCCCAGAACGTGATGATTTCAATGATCACGGGGATCAACAATCCCAGAATTGAAAAGCAAAATGCGCCGATCAAGCCGATAAACGGTGATATTGTCGGAACCGCAATCGCCAAGATGACGGCCAGCGTAACTAAAACGGTTCTCATAACGTAGTTGACGAGGACGGGGCGAGTCTTGAAGTGATTCTTGACGGCGTCCCAGCAGATTTCCAAGCATACGTAAAATTGAAGTCCAAACGTGCAGTATACGGCGATGGCGATGAATATCATGACCACTTGCGCTGGGCTAGAATAAAAATAAAATCAATAATCAATCGCCGAATAAAAATATATTAAGCAGCGAATCAAAACTTACATTTCTTCGACGGGCAGGTTCAAGGTGATGGAGCCGAGTACAGCGCCTCCGTAACACAAATATCCCAAAACTCCCAACAGGATGTAGATCAGGGTTACTCCGGACATGCCCCTGTTCAATACGCCGCATATTCCCAAGAAGTGAGTCGGGGTCTTCATGCTGTTTTCCAACGGCATCACCACGCCGATAGCTTCCATGGCGAAAATCGTTATCGAAAAGAACTCCGGCCATTTGCTAAGGGATTCAACCATCGGCCGGTCCGGCTTCTCCGGCATATCTCTGACCAAATAATACATGGTGATGCCCAAGCCGATGCCCATCAATACGTTGGCAATCATAGATACGGGCGCGAGATACTTCAAATTCGGTATCCACGATAACAGAATCAACGGAATTAGAAAAGCCGCTATTACCACTCGCTCATCTATTTCGTTACCGGTATAATGTTTAATAACCTGCAAATAAATAAATCGAATAAATAAAATACGTCGAGATGCGAATATATAAATTTATTAATATACCTTTTCAAAATTTTTGGCTATAATCACGGTGTAAACACTGCAGGTACCGAAATATGTCAAGAATAGACAGAACAGAATGAAGATCCTGGAAAAAATTAATTAATTAATTAATATATTATAGAGTCCGAGTGTTGTCGAGTGTCGGAATCAGACGTGGCGGCGATGGCGGTTGGGCACAATCATAGTTTTGTGGACTCTACGGAGCTATGAGAAGCTAGGCCGCTATCCAGGCCAATTCAGTGACGTGTGTGCTGCTGGAGGTGCCCGTAGCACCCGATCAGACCGTGAATTAAATACGAATTGGCCCTAACCTCGTCTGATTATTATTGTTACAATCCACGCGACAGCTCGGTTCCCGGGCTTTGGCTGGCGACCTGACCCGTAATTAAAGAGCCAAGATAACCTGGAGAACGTCCGTCGCAGTCATGACATCATGGTTGCGACGGAGTTGCCTCCAGGTGGCAAAGACCAGCCTCAGGGTTAATATGCCACTTAAATAAATAAAATATATATAAAAGATATCAATTTACATCAGTCCGATGTGGTAAACTAGATGATTCATCATGAAAATATAGAAAATATATGTGTTTTCAACTTGCTTTCAAGTTTGCAAGATGCTTTTTAACATATCGGAGCTGTTCGGAGAGTGTTCAATTGGGGTATGAATCTAGAGATGATTAATAATATCTGTTTCATCAATGACATTATATTATCAGAGTGACGAAGGATTGCAAAACGTTTGAGCTTTGTGAATGAGAGTGTCTGAGAAGGGGTTAATCAATAAATATAAATTGAGTTGGCGAGAAATGCTTAATCGTAACTAAATCTAGATATGATCCGACAAAACAATAGCCCCTATAACTGCCAGAATTCTCTCCCTGGTTAAATCCGTCGTCATTAACGACCAAGAGATGTGTGGTCATTATTCCACAGAGGGTTCAAAATTAATTTTCGCCATTGCATTGGCAACCCTTTCAATGCCTTTTCATGTCCTGGCATCATTCCCCCCATTGAGGACTCTGGAGACTCCTCTCCTCTTGTTGCTATGGCCACAACATCTCTTATATCAGACTACAGACTCCGTCTCAGCATCATTACAAGGACATCCAGTCCCCGCCACAAATCGTGATCAACAGGGGAGTACTCCTACGCAGATACTCTTGGCATCAGACTGCCACGATTGCCGCCAATGCCAGGGATCACAAGCGATTCTTTTATAATCTGTCCAACCTAACAATGTCTGTATATATACTATCATTAAATAAATGGCTCAATGTGTCTGCCATAGATCTGCGTTTACATTTCTGTGAACGGCGAGGTTAAAGGCTCGGCATGATCCGTGTCACTCATTCCTTCTCGATATTCTAATGCGTTTATGAAAAAGCTGCATATATGCGGAGATGAATCACTCAGATAAACAGTATGTTTCCATGTCCCGACTCTTTAAAGGCAAATGCTGAAATAGTAAGTATCTTCAGTCGTTTTAATGCCACTCCCCACAAACTCGATCCATCCTGTAAGTCCGAAGCCATAGTTGTACCGAGGAAACTCATTCGGATGAAAGCAATGGCACACCCCAGCGAAGGGTGTGGTATTGTTTTCATCCACAAATTCAACAACGACGAGCACAGGAAGAATTACATAATAAAAGCCATACATCATTAATTTTCCAGTTTCGTATTACATTAGATGTGCTATCAGTTAGTGTTTCCGTTTTATAATCGCTTTTTATGATTATAAATATATTATAGTCATTATTTCCCAGCCACGAGACATTCACTCGCTAGACAAATGGGTCTATCCAGACTCTCACAAAGGGGTGAGGGCTCAACCAGAGATTTCCTTCTCTTGGTTTTTTTTATTATTAAACCTTGTACTTCAACGAACGTGTAGAAGAAAATATAAGAAATACGTACTTTGAAACATATGCAAAATTAACTCCCCATGAGGGTCCATTCAAAAACGCCGCCTCGGCAACATCAGCGAAGTTCATTGCGGTAACTCTCGTCTTTTTGTATAAATGATGAGCGCATTTTACCTAAAAAATAAAATTATCCATTTTAAAATCGTATATCAAACAATCGTTTCAATCAAAAATATGTACTTACTAAAACGTATGCACAATGCGTACAAACAACTGCTACGAGGATCGTGAACACAACGCCCATCGCCAGACCGGCATTATTGAAAGCTACGGGCATAGCCAATATTCCGGTTCCGAGCGAAGCCTTCAATAAATGAGTAACTGTATCGCAGTCCCTGAAAAATAAAACATTTCTCCGTTAACTAGCGTTCATTTATTGATTAATCCTGAAATCACTAGTCGTAGGTTTTTTATCAGAGAACAGTTGTTTGTTTCTGTTTTGATTAGACGTCAGATACGAGTCCTCCGTTTTGATTATTGACTATATCTATTTCTTAATCAATAAAATGTGTTAGTATCAGTTCATCGAGTGCTAAATAAAATATATTGCGTTCAATATCGTCAATCAATATATCTTTTATCTTAATCACTATGTAATTTAACGACAAAAAAAACGCATTTTATGTAATAGCGTCTTAATGACTGATTATATTTGCAATAGGTATTAATCCAATATTTATATACACGACCGATCGTAATTAATAATAAATAATTGTATTAATATATGATACTCACGTCGTCGGATGTTCAACTTTTCTTTCGGCGAACGGATCGAATTGATTTTCGACATCGGAAACTCGATACCTGTAAAATGCATTTATATCACGTTAGTATTAATACGTTGAGAAAAATTAATTGTACGTTGATATATATTACCCCGAGACAATTTTTCCATTTTTCGCAGATCCGTCCGACGGTATGAACGTTTCTAATTCATGCTGTTGCACACCCCCACTTCCGTTTTCCTATTAAAAAACGACAACGTTAATCATGTAATGGTACGATTAATTATAAATGTAATATATCACTTACTTGAACCATTTTGACTGATTTGATTGTCCGACTGATTTATAACTGAAAATAAAATAATTAATATATTGATACTGTCATAATGCTATGTATAAATAACGTTTTTATTCCCGGAATTTGCATGGTTCTATTGTTTTGACGTTGATCGTAAAGATTTATCATCGTTTGTAGGTAACATAAAATATTGTTAAATACGTATAAAGTAGCCCAAAATATTTTTAATGGTTTGCGTTGATAAGAAATGTTAATTAATTCATATCAACGGTGTACAACGATGTGAATATTAAATTATAACGGTGAATATGATAACTCGTTTTAACAGAATAGCGCATTTTTACGATTTTCTTTTTAAAATCATGTCGGTAATATAAAATTGCATTCGATTTAACGCGACGCTATCCAAGGTTAACAAACAAAAACCAATAAAGTCACTATCAATATTGATTTTAAAACTATTAAATCGAATGGTTCGATATCGGAGTGGTTTTTATATGTAGCTCGTTGAGAATATTTTTAGAAAATATGTAATCCGTTATCGTATATCATTATCACTTAAAATGAATCGATCTATAAATCAAATTTTCATATTATCAAGGGTAATTGTTGCCGGAACTTATATTGGTCTCTATATCGATTACACTTTGCACTCGTTCGGACAATATAATATCAGTTCAAAGTTCTTATTAAATCATATATATTTTATCATTAAACATGTGCATATGATAATACGATACGCATAACAATTCTAGATTTATTTAAGGCTCGCTGTTAGATAATATTTGTGCATAAACACGGTCGGGACTCAATGAAATAATCTCGAGAGTGATAAGAGAGACGGCTGCTAGTAACAACGCTCGGCTAAGGCTTGTCTCGGCTAAGCAATTATTGTTGTTTCGGTCATCCCGTTACTTATCTAAATAGAATCGTGTTGTAAATATTTTAGTGCATTACCCGATTCGATGTGGGTGGAACTCGGCCCTGAATAAGATATGTAGAAAGGAAGACGTCGAAAATTAAAATAGTTTTATGTATGAAAACAAGCAAAAAATATTTCTAAAATTAATAAATGGACATTTTGCCAATACATAGAAAAGGCACGTGCGCTGACATTGAAAAATTAAACGTTTTACGTCCCGTTTAAAAAATGAATAATATTAAATATCCTTGGTGTAGACCGTATCGAATGCGGTTATACTATAATACCACATTAATTTTGTCAATATTAACATGAAATTACTTAATCAATATTACTTGACCCTGAAACCCCGTCTGAATGACATTGATAATTATCAGATGATTTCGAAGCATTATTTATACAGTTGCTTTATATTTTTTTTAAATTATTTGCATAGCACGTAGCGCAAGAATTGAATTTTTTTGACGGAATATAATGAAAATCATCTCCGCCAGACATCGAACACAATTTTTCTATTATCCGGGGCCAAATCTCAGGTGAAATATTTAAAAATCACAATGGAAAGACACAATGCTTTAAATGTACAATGCAGATAAAAATACTCGGGATGAGGAATACACAAAAATAAATTGCGAAAAAAGATAATATCTTTGTTGACTCGGTGTCATGTGAAAAATAATGACGCACGGACGAACTGCAACGGGGGGATGAAAATAAATTTCCACAATTTTAATGCGGCATTGAGACGATTATATTTTTCGCGAGTGTTTTGGCAATCGTCGACAATTCTCAGGACAATTATATAAATCATATTGTGTGATAAATTGAGAGCGGAATATCACAAATCCGGCATTCGTTCACTAAACTGATCAGATATTCCGTTGTCCGCTTAAAATAACCTCTCGATGTGCGATAACTTGACTTAATATGACGTTTATCGTCTGACATTTATTTGCGTGAAGCGACGTTTCAGCAATGAATTATTTTTCTGTCCTTGTTCTGCATTTATATGCAGATATTAACCTCAGATAGTATTCGGATGTTTAACCTTCTATGGAATTTTATGAATTATAATATGATTTAAGGGCTTAATAATGGCACGCTGTCCATATGGCAAAATTGTGCGGCGCACACAGGCGCCGCCGGGGAAAAAAATCAATATAATTTATAAATGATTGCCCGTAATTCATCTTTTTAAAAACACCAAACGCACAGGAGCGATAATTGAAGTTCTGCACACATGCGCCGGATACTGTCGGTGCGCTACTGCATATCTACGTGTGCATGATTATGATATACGGTAGTTTTTAGATTAAAATATAATTTTTATGGCAGTTGTTACGGTTATCTAAATTATATCAGCATTCAACAGCGGTTAACAACAACTATGATACTCGATAAGTTGCTACCTAAAAAAAGTAAAATTACAATACAGTGGAACCCGAATTACGCGCTGAGTTGAAATATTCGCCGCAAATCCCCCAATTGCGCGGTGCATTCACATACAGTCAAAGATATGGCTAGCGTCTGTGTATTCAACACGTGCCAGGCTATACGCGCACACAGCCGGACGGCTTCACTCCCCCAATTACACGGTCCCGATTTTAGTGTTGGTGGGGGTTTAACTGTATAGTCGTTTTTAATTTGTTCTAAAATACATCTAAGTTAGAATTTTACAAAGATATATTAATTCATTATATTGTCGATGTACAGGGGCGCGCCGAGCATATGGCCAGATTATGCGGCGCACACAGGCGCCGGAAGATTAGGTGCGCCGAGAAGCGCCAATAGGGAAAACATTAAATATGAATTCTTTAAACATTCTTAAAATCGAAAAAAAAAAAAACATTTTCATTGAATTGTTTTTTTTTGTATGAGGGGGGGGGGCTGATATAGGGGCCTCAATCAAAGTTTTGCACACAGACGCCGAACACTGTCGACATGCCACTGCTACCTACAAGTATTTTCGTTTGCATACAGTGTGTGCATGCCGTTTATATGGCCAGATTGTGCCAATGATTGGCGCCAAATTTCAAATTATAAAATAATTGTTTATTAAAATGAATAATATTTCTTAAAAATATCACGCTGAGCGTTACTAGACTCTCAAAAGGTAGTCGAGGCCAAGCAAATCGGGGTCTCACAATGGCGCGAGGACTCCCCTTTTACATCCATACCGATAACAATATAAGTGATTGGCATTTTCAAACACACAAACGTACAGGGGCTCTAATTCTGCACACAGACTCCATAGAATTTCAATAAAGTAAACACAGTTATACCAAATAATTATGTAAACTTAAAAATAAATGTATTTAGCTGACCAATTGTGCATTTTATGAGGTTGAAAAATATGTAAGGCAGTTATAACTCGCAAACGTACTAGAAAGAAGCGTATACACCTATCCCTCGCTTAACACGGTTTCAGTTTTGTTGACTAAAAAAATTTTTTTCGGTTAAATCTTGCTTTGTAGACGTGCGCACTGAATTTGAGAACTGCGGGAATTTCCAAGAATAACGGTTAGGGTATATCTGGACTGCAACTGTCCATTTTAAATGTAAAAAAAAATGGTACACCTGAAATAAAAAATGTTCATAATGTTTCAATAAATTTTCAGTTCTATCTACCTATTTCTTTAATATTTTTAAAAAAAGAACGTATCCTCTCTTTTTCATACATTTGTTAGTCTCACTTAACACGGTGATCTAGCAGAACCTATCTTCCGTGTTAAGCGAGGGATGGGTGTATTTGAATGCCAGAGATAAATTTCGTATCAGAACCTTTTGCACAACTCTTGACAAACTCTTGCGAACGAGATGAAAAGAAGAGGAGAGGTATACAAAGAAATATAATGTCACTTCATTATCTACTTGAAAGGAAAACATGCCGTTCATAGTATACGCTAGATTGTGCGGCGCACACAAGCGCCGAGGCGCCAAGAGGGAAAAAATTAAAAATATAAAATAATAAGTTAATAAAATGAATTATATTCATAAAATCGACATCAAATGCAGTTTTTATAGCAGAGAGGTTTTTTAAATGATGTGACATACAGGGGCACAAGTTCTGCACACAGGCGCCATATACTCTCGGCGCGCTATTGATACAGTGTGTGCAACAGTTTCTACATAGCATTTAGTGACGCATTCGCTTTATTACTACACAAGATCCTCTTTTTATGGGATTTGTTTAAGTCTATCCGATTATTTCTTTAAAAATTCAGCAATTTTAAGTCGCTTTGACCAGAATTTTGGACATTATGTATTTTTTTAGTCAATTTTGGATCAAATTGCTATCAATGTATTATATTAATAATGTAAATTATCATTTTCCTCATACAGCCAAGACCATCTGACGTATTTGCATTTAGATGAGGTATTCGATAAGACCATAAACGGAGTATATTGCGGTAGAATTTTCATTAAAAAACCTCACGTTTCAGATGACCCGAAGCGTAATTATTACGTCAAAAAAGTCATTGACTTTGAATATGTTTACAGCGATCGCAAACATTGATCCGAGATACGCGCGCTCAAACAACAATCGCATTAGAACAGAGATAACGAAGCGACGATCGCGGTAAACATGTTTTTGTTTGATGAACATTGCGGTTTTTGTATTTAACTAAAAACGATAACAAAACATCTGACGCAACTGCGAGATGATTTGCGTCGATTTTTCACGCAAAATTTGTGTTCTTTAACAATTAGCGTCCCTCCCAGTGTTACGGACGACGCTCACCGTATTTAATCCTGGCACTGATCGATCGCCGCAGACTTAAAAGTGTTGTGCCACGAAAACGGATGAAATATCTAATGAAAAATTCATCGATTTGCGAATGGCCAGGCGACCTTCAGCATCCCGGTGAGAGATGAGATATCAGACCTTTAGAATTGATACGATATATTTTTATAATCCTAGACTTTGTTGCATTCGTACGCGAACGCATTTAATTTATGCGCATTCGTAATCGCGGAATCGTCGACGTGGAAGTTTCAAGGTGCGACGGTGATATTAATAAATTCCATAATCACCATTTCTAATATTTTAATCGTGTTTGAGGAGCAAGGCCACGTATACGTTTCTTTTAAGTATACGATTAACTAAAATAGTTTAGATTTTATCGTAGATAGCGACAATTATACAGCCTTGAAAGCCAACTCTCCGAGAAATTCTAAATCTCAAATAAACGAAAGGATATGTACCGTATGGAACCGTACTTCAACTTCTCAACAAGAAGCGGGAGTTTCTAGACATCATGGAGCGAAAAGTAAAAGGTAAACGGTGATTGGGAAGAAAGAAGCTGTCGTGGCTCTGCAAAATTCGTAACTGGATCGGATTAGGAGTCCCAGGATTGTTCCAGTAAAAATCGACACCTGTATGGAGGAAAAAACGGACAAAGCACCTAGGAAGAAATTCATGTGGCTCGCAAAAGTAATAACATCTTATTTACAGTCAGTGGCGGATTTCCCCTTAGGAGCACCTGGGGCCTCAAAGTATTACTCTTATATCGAGATCATCTCTTCGTGAGCAAAGGAAACTTTGCTTTGAATCCAGTACCAAAGGAATCTTTAGTAACCTCTATTTGGAATCCAGTACCTAAGGAATCTTTGGGAACCTTCTGTCGCCGTACCAAGAATATTTTCTTCATCAGAACAGAGATAAACCTATCGAACTGACGACGACAGTATTTCTTCAATAAACATCATTGTCAAAACAAAGCGTGTTTCACTTTAATACGATCTTCGAAACTATCGTCAACTACCGGACGGTCATAATTTGGCGCCAGCGGTCGTGCACCTTTTTAATACTCGAGCCTTTCCCTTAACAATTTGGTGGCTGCGATGGGATACCATTTTTTGCTACTAATGTCGCACCTCCTTAACACCTAGATTAAATTAACAAACCAGCTATGGCATGTTTTTCAAGTGGCTACCCTAACTGTCATATTTCGAAGCATATTCACTGGCTGATAATAATAATTAGGCACGTTGCGGTCCGGGGGACTCGAAAACGCGTCCTCGCGGGCCAACGTAGAAGTACGGGAGACGCGTTTTCAAGTCCTCGTTGGCGCTGATGTTAAACCAAAAATCATTTATATTTCATTGATACGCAGACCACACACAGAAGTTTTGAACTATTATTTTTTACATAGAGATAACCTTTCTGAACACAACAAATAAAAATAATTGACGTAACTTAAATGGTATCAGAGTTACATCGATTTAACTGAAGTACTTAGAAGAACGCAAAATTCGGCGCGGAACCCAGCGGACCGGAACGTGTTAAGACAAAACGATACAAAACATCGGGGCCCTCGGCATGCAGCCCTGCGGGGTGTCCTCGGCTCTCAGTAGCGTAGCTAGAAATTTTGGTCCGGATGCAACATATAAAAATATAAAAAAAACTTTGGCCAGAAGAATTTATATCGTAATCCCTAAATGTTGAAAAAAAATCAGGGGCCCCATGTGGGGCCTCCTAAATGCCGAGGGCCCCGATCCTTTCACTTAGCTTCACGGAGCTACACGCCTAATAAGGAGGGTAATTCGAGATGAAATAACATCTGTTGACCCTCGTTCTTGAAAGCGTATTAGTATTACACCGAAATATTTTTTTTCTTTTGCTTTAAACTTAACAAACTACATGAAAGCAAAAAAAACCTATTTATTTCATTTTTTTTTATTATTGTGCATTTTGCCGAGGGTCCCTAATTGCCAAAGGTCGGCCTAGAAGGCCGCGAGGGACTCTAAATGACAAAGAGCCCCGATGCCTTGCATCCTTTTTCCTTAAACCTTGTGAGTGAACCTTAAGTGTTTAGTACGGGCTGAGACACGGGTAGGAATTCAGGTACAAATAATGCTAAGTACGTCTGGCAGACGGGCAGAGCTCATTCGTTTTTGTATAAAGTGTTAAAAAATACATTTTTTTAAACCTAATAACATTTAAACAAAATTAGTGAATAAAAAAAATCAACATTTTAGGTTTAGTAAATATATTTTTTATTAAACTGTCAAATGGTTAAGGTGGCTACGCCTGGTTAAAAAAAAGATTATTCCGCATATCATTTCCATCAAGTTCCAGAATTGTTTAAAAATTTGGAACTCCGTCTTGTTAGACTATACCAGGGGTCGGCAAAGTGCGACTCCGGAGCCGCATGCGGCTCTTTGGCCCCTTAAGTGCGACTATGGCACAAATATCACGGGCAAGCAGACGGGGCCAAGAGTATGACCGGCTTAAGAAACAAGTTTGTTGCTATGTTGAAAGAAATAAAAATCACAAGATACTTTCTTACCATTGCATCATTCATTAAGAAGCGCTTTGTGCGCAGACATTTCCAGAAGAGATTTGTAAAGTTATGGAATTCGTGATTACGATAATCAACTCCATTTTAGCTAAAGCTCTTAATCATCGCCAATTCAAAGAATTTTTAGTTGAAATGGAGAGTGAGTACGATGATCTTCTGCTCCATAACAAGGTACGTTGGTTATCAAGAGGGAACGTTTTAAAACGTTTCGAATCCCTATTACCAGAAATCAAAGCATTTCTTCTTGAGAAGGGTGTTCACTATCCAGAACTAACAGACGATCAGTTGATCTAAAATTTTTATTTTATAGCAGACGTTACGTCTCATCTAAATCGGCTTAATCATAAACTACAAGGGAAAGGAAACACATTTTTTTCGATGTTAGCAAAAGTCATTTCATTTGAAAACAAATTATCCCTTTTTACTCAAGATTTTGAAAGGGAAACATTGTTTCACTTTCCGAGTCAACAAATTATCCCCTTTTATTCAAGATTTTGAAAGGGAAATGTTGTTTCACTTTCCGAGTCAACAAATTATCCCCTTTTGTTCAAGATTTTGAAAGGGAAATGTTGTTTCACTTTCCGAGTCAACAAATTATCCCCTTTTGTTCAAGATTTTGAAAGGGAAATGTTGTTTCACTTTCCGAGTCTGCTGAAGCATCGCCAATAAATAATTCATCTATTGACAAACACTATTTCAAAACAACCATTTTAATTATGAGGGAAGCATTTCTCAGCAGGTTTCAGGAATTTATAAACAGCAGAGAGCCCTTAACATTCGTTAAACACCCTCTTAATGGTACGATAACAGATTTGAAATATTCTCATTTTGGCATTGACATTGCTAACTTTGAAATACAATTGCTGGATTTAAAAAACAAGGAAATATGGAGCTCTAAATTTGACCGTCTTTTTGTTGATTTGGAAATATTTGAGAACAAGTGTGAGTTTAGTTCACAACACAAGTGGTCTGCTTTGAAATACATGGAGAAGGAAGACATGATCATCTTCAACGCCTAGAATAATATTCTCGACTCTTATGATCAGTTGAAAAAACTCGCGTTTGCTGTTTTTTCCCTTTCCGGAGAACCGGAAAGGGAAAATTATAACTACATATTCATGCGAATAATCGTTTTCAAGCATGAACTTTATCGAGAGTAAACTAAGAAGTCGTTTTATTGATGAGAACATGAAATCGTGTCTAAAATTAAGAATAACCACATACAAACTTGACTTACTTAAACTTTCCAAGATTATTTGCATCAAATGTTTGTCAATCATTGTCATGATTTAAATTTATGAATTCCTTAATTACTTAATATTTTTTGGCAAAGAATAAAAATTTTATTAAGCACGAAATCAATCAGTGTATCCGTAATTTAATGAAATGCTAAAATTATAATAAAGGTTTGCTAAATTAATAAACAGATTTGGCTCTCAAATTTTTTTTTAATCGTTGTAATGTACATATTTGGCTCTTTAGCTAATAAGTTTGCCGACCACTGTATTATACCAAGATAACCAACGTATCTTGGTATAGTATAACATAACGGAGTTACTGTTGTCTCCAAAGAAATATTTGTTTTATATGGCGATTTTAGCCCCTCGAATGCTAAACAACGATATATCGTTGTTTACGATAACAGCTATTCTTATTGTTTTTTTACGAAATGCGTAAATAAAAATAAGACAATTGAATGCAAAATGTACGTCGCGTTTCGCAGTGAAATATTGCGGCAAATTAACCGGAATCCGGTTAATTGTTAATCAAGGGTCAACAATGGATATCCGTCGACGATGTGAAGCGATAGCGTTAGGCATGCAATGAAAACGTCACAGGAAATTCTAATTTGTGCCAAAATGTGCAAATGTGCCAATTTGTGCAACACATGATGCATGCGGCACGTGCTGAATTGAGAAAAAAAAATACTCCGTCGCGCTAATTCAACATCAAACAGAATTCAGCACGCGTCGGACACAAATAACATTTTTTTTGCACGAGTCACGATCAGAATAGAGCGGATTTTCTTAGACGATTTTTTTATGCGACCGTGTTTTGCATAAGTTAGCCGTTAACCGAACGGTTATTCGTATATGAGTCGCCAGACGACGTGCATTATGTCGCCGGATCGCCTCGACAGTCGATGTCATTTGCCAATAATCGATTGATTGGGTTAAATATGAACTGCAATCAACCGGGAGTCAATTGATGGGAATAAACGGGCGAACGGATTAATGACGACAGTGCGCATGCGCAGCAACGCAGCCCACTATCGGAGCATACCCGGAGGCGTTCGCGTTGAAACAATGAAATCGCTATCGTCTGAGTCGAACAGAATGTGTCCTGGCACGATTCCAGTCGCACAAGAGATGCGAATCGCATCCAGATTAAAATCCAGGAAGTCTGGTGGTATTGTACATTAATTGGCGAAACAAAAATTCAAACGATCGGATCGATCGGTCGAAAGTGCGCTCGGGCGCATCGCTTCTGCGATATCTAGCCAAATTTTGACAGATTCCGCGTAAAAATAGCGCGGCCGTGAGATGCAAATTATGCAGTGGTTCGCTCTCCTTAAATAATCAAAAGATATCGCCGATTTAAGTTGTGTTTGCACAACCAAATAGCTCGCGATTAGCATTGTCGTTGAAAACATGAAAATCTTCCATTAAAGTCTATATAAATAGCATAAGTCATGTGCAAATTCGCGATTATTTCATCAACAAACAATAACATATTAATGCCACAAAGCGATGAAAACAATTATCGTTCGTTACATCGGGCTCTAATTGAAATCGAAACAAAAATATGTACGCTTTTCGTTATACGCTCAATCACATGATGATACGTGGGCATCTAATAATACAATGCTAATATACGCACGGTCGAGTGCGAGACGCCCCACGTGGCGTTGCAACACCTGAGATGACTGCTATTACGCAGCAGAGTCAATGCTAGCTGTGACTCGTCACGCCGAAACCCCTAGAGATGAGGAGGGCGTCTGGACACAGTAAGAAGGATAAAATCATACCAGCAATGATAGAAGATACACTCCAATGCCAGCAATGCCCAAGAGAAGGAAACCTCTTTTAAAATGCCGACTATTTTAGTCCCGACTACCACTCGAGAGTCTGGTAAGGACCTTATAAAATGTATCTACGCGAAACGAAGAAGGTGGTCGTTTTTTTTATACAGATACGTGATAAAGCTGTAGATAATACAGAAGATTTACCGTCATAAATGGAGCTAGATCGGCTACGTGCTGAGATGAGCATCAAACCATGTTCTTAAACGAACCCTTGGTCTAACTAAGCAGACTTGAAGACGTTCGATGCCAACGGAAGTAAAGACTAGACCAGCCATACTACTTCCTCAGGGCCGCATACCAATTTTTGCTTTTCTACGCGGGCCGCAACATATTAATAGTGAACTGTAAATGTAACACATACAGTACTCTCATAACGAACATAATTCGTTCCAGAATCTTGCTCGTTGTGTGAAACACTCGTATGCGAAACTAATTTTCTCATATAAATCAATATGTTAATGATAATGCGTTCCATGCGAAATAATTTTAACGTTTATTCAAATAAAATTACATGCTTATAAATTGTTAAAATCGTACAACTGATAAAACATTTTTAAAAATCGAAACTAGCCTATTTTATTAATTTATGATAAATAATTAATTCTTTTTACTAGAAAGCCGTCTAGAGACATTTGTTTCAGCCGACTCTTTAAAATTCCATTGCCGTGGACAAAGCGTTATCGTTGAATATGTTTGTAGCACGGCTAGCCACCTCTTATTAGGATGATGCTTCTCAATGTACGATGAAACAGTTTCCCATGCTTTCGCATTTCTATTGCGTCAGAAAGATTGTTTCTCTGCTACTTCCTCCTTCCTCCAACCTCCTTCATAACTTCTTGCTGTGAAATACGATCCAACACACACAAGTGCGTCATACGTTTGTGACTTCCCCTTTCTGCGTCACTCGTTATGCGAAATCTCGCTCGTTAAGGGAGCAATTTTTTCACTTTTTTTTTTGCTCGTTATGCGAATTACTCGTTATGTAAGTTGCTCGTTAAGAGAGGTTTCTCTGTATTGTACTGCATACATATGTATGTATGCAGTATAGTATGAAATAAAACATATTTGGTGACTATAATTATTTTGGGCCGCACATAATAGCTATTTAGGCCGCATGCAGCCCGCGTGCCGCGGTTTGAGTATCGCTGGACTAGACGAATGTTTTAAAAAAATCGTCTAGTGCTGGATCGTATAGGAATATATAGTCAACCCTTCTATAACGTTTCCTGTAAATCGCGGTTTTCTCCTAAATTATTACTAAATTATACCCGATAGCGCGTAAGTTGGGACCGCGTTATCGGGATAGCATACAAAATTTAGAGTTAGGGAGATTTTGCAAAAAAAAATACAATTCTGCCAAAACTAAGATTATGAATCTTAGATGAATGAAATATTCGGTTGCCATGCATGCGATCGCCGACATACACACAGGTGTCCGTGGCTCATTGTCTACATCGGGCGTAAATAGTGAGAAATGTGCCGAGCACTCGCACACATGAGAACATAGATATGAACATAGATATCCAGCCAAACGGCATAGAGTTTATGGTCGAGCTTAGCATGAATAGAATGCGCTCGCGTTATCAGGGTGAATTCCGCGATTTATTTTCAAATTCGCGCTATTGCTGTATGTTTAAGGTCAATTTAGATATTTCGTAAATCTATAATACATTGCCGAGCGAAATAAAGATCAATGCTCTTTGATTGACAAGGAAATTTTGTAAAAAGCAGTGATTTAGAGGAAACGCTATAGGAGGGCTGACTGTACAGACCTGCTGAGAATACCACGGACCATTAAGCGCACAAACGTATCTGTCCTGAAAGAAATGGGGAACAATAAATAAGACAGACTATCTATTACATGTTTCAAAGGAATTTTTCGACATTTCTGACATTTCGAATTTTTCGACATCTCGCTAGTATAAACGATAGCCTAGAGAAGCTCGTCGTCCTTGATAACGTGCAAGGACGCAAGAGAAAGAGTAGCGCGCTCATCCCCTGGAGCAACCAATAGAATATATCCACTAGATCTACTGTATTAGCTACGAGATGCGGATCAAGAGAGCCACAATCAAGAAGATTCGGATAAAGTATGAGATTGTGCTGGAGTATCACACCCGTGACAATTGAGGGGCCCAAAGAGCCACCCGATCATTGGGGCTCCGAAGAGTTTTGTTTTCTTTTTTACGATATTACAAGTATTTGTTCATTCAATAAAAAATGGCATAGGCAGATCGATTACATTCATTATCATTTTTTTAATTCGTCTTCATCCTCTTAGACTTACGGCATTTATTATTTCTAGGGGCCTCTAAAATGTGATTAGTATCAGGCCGCAAAAAGTCACGCCATTGGACAAGATCCTTAGATATGAGGGTGCCGACTGAAGAAAAGACTACAGTCAATCCTCCTATAACGCTGAGATATGGACCACGCTATAGAAGGCTAGGCACCCATACAAAATTTAGGGTTTGGTTTTTATTAATTGTATTTTCTAAATAAACATTTTGCCATTGGCAAGCTTTAGCGAACCTTGTTATATTTTGGATTGTATTACATACTTACGAAATATGTAATTAAATCTTAAAAATTGAGCGTTTTATAGAAAACGGCAATCTAGAATGAAGCGCTGTGCTCTATAGCAGGCTCTATAGTTGATTGTATTTATATAAATCCTTTTTTTTAATAATGGATTTTATTTTATTAGATTTATAGGATTGTGTGGAGGCATATCAAATTTTAAACAATACCTTCGTTTTTCGACTATTTCAATCCTCGGGGTTATAATGTTTGTTCGCTGACGATCCGAAGAACAAAGCAGACCCGACTGCATTCGAAATACAATAATACATCCAACGTATTATTATGCGATGGTTATGTACCTCGAAAACGGCGGTTAGGGACCCGAGACCCTTTATTTTGTACACGAAACAATGCGGCAGGATCACTACCTGGTCGTAAAAGTTTATGCAACTCTACGGGATGCTACAAGGCGATATAGCTCGAAAATTCCCATGCTAAAAAAATAAGTAGGGACCCCTTCGTCTTTTAAAATATGTATCGACTATTAATCAAGGGTTTACCGGAAACGGACATTTCGACATCCCTCCGTTGCGAAGAACAGAGATGACGGATCGATTGCTTTGTCGAAAAAAAAATTGAGACGCTGCACTTTACACGGGCGTGTAATCGGAGACCTCGCTCTACATTCCCTCTCACGATATACCTTATAATTTTCAACGTCCAATAATAACGAAAAAAACTCACCAGTCGATTATTAATTAGCAGCTCTGTTCTGGCAACTGTTGAAGAATAAAAAAGACTAGATATTTATTCATTCATTATTATTGAAATTTCCCGGAAGATAACCCGCGATTGCATTGGGTCAGCGATAAAATAATTGCATAATTATTTAAAATTAAAAACGCTGCATGTCAAAACAGATCACAATAATAACACGTAAAATAACAGCGCATAGCAGCAATAAAAAAAACAGCAAAATTTACGCACAGCAATCGCAAAAAAAAAAAAAATATTTCATCAGTCATTGCATATCATGTATAATAAAATTGTGTAACTATTTTTTTGCGCACACAAAAACGGCCACGCTCCTATAAATATATCCGTCTGAATATAAGATCATGTAAATTTAAATAATACAAAATAAAATGCTTGCAGGCAATATCATTAAGTCGACATACTTTACTTATTTCAGACGATTGTGTGTGTGCGCGTGTATTGGCGGGGGAATTCGGTAAAAATAGTGAAATTATATAAAGAACTGTAGCGTAGTAGTGAAAAACTGAACGATATGGATCATTGAGTAAAACTATATCGGTCAAGGACGGCCGAATCAAAATAATAATTAAATAATATTAACGAAATATATAATGGTAATTTTAAAATACATCTTATATCGTATCTATCCATATAATATGTAGAGGGGCGCGCCGTCCATATGGCCAGATTGTGCGGCGCACACAGGCGCCGGAAGATTGGGTGCTTCGAAAAGCGCCAAGAGAAAAAAATCCTAATTCTTTTTCATGAAATATATTTTTTATTGTAGAGTATAGGGACCTCCAATAAAGTGTCAATAAATGTCAGTGCCATGTTGTGATCATCATTGATACTTCTTCTTCACTTGCATCATCATTCTCTTGCTCTCTTGGTTGAATGAGATTAAAAATAAAATCACAGTTTTCTGTAGCAACTCCATTACTAGAGACCATTCAGTTTTGAACTAAGATTTAAAGATCTTTCTATACAGTGACAGTGGCAGATTTCCCCTTAAGTGCATGAGGCGCGCGCCTGGGGCTTAAAAATAGATGGCCTAACAGTCATATTTTGAACCATTTGCACTGACTGTTCCGCCGACCACGATCCATGGATTCCAACGCGTAGCTACCTTAAAGGAAAACGTCGTAAGGCATCGGGGCCCTTGCCATAAAGCCCTGCAGCCTCAACGCTCAGGGGGGCCCTAGAATTTTTCTAAAAAAAAATAATTATTTATAACAGCGATCATCGAGAAGCTAATAAAAAAAAATTGTCACTTGTGACTCGTTATAAGCAGATAACGCCTTAGAGAAGAGAATAAACGAATGAAAAACTATGAAAACACAGTTGAGAGGGTAAAATCCGATACCAACAGGGTAGAAAATGTACGTCCAATGCCAGCAATGGTCAAGAGAGGAAATCCTTTAGAAAAAACCGCTTACCAAGACGGATTGGGTCCAAGAAAGAGGAGCCTTCACGTCACGTGTGAGACTCAATTTCCTTTGGCCTCGACTGCCATTCGAGAGTTTGGTAAGGTCCATGCCCTCAGCGAGTGAGAGCCTTGTGACTGGCCTCTCGAGTACTTATTAGTTATCATTAGGTTTATGTTCGATTCAACTGGATTAATCGACTGATATGGCTCCGTGTTCCCAGTTGCGGGTGTTTTTGCAATGAATAGTGTATATTATGTTCTCTTGAAACAACTGGCCACAAAAATATATAAAAAACGTTCAAATTTTCTTTAAATCAAAAAATATTTTGATTTAAAGAAAATATAAATTTAAATTAACCCATCCGTAACGGCGGCCCGAAAACAACTGTATCGTCCGAAGGGGGTCTCTCAGTTACCCCAAGCATTCCAAGTCAAGATATTGATGAATTATATTCTCTGGAGCTCTCGCAGCACCTGTCACTCGCACTTGGCACATCCGGATTTACCGGATGCGAGCGAGAATAACTTCGCGCCCGTGGCAACAGATGCGATTATTTTTGTTTTTGCTTTTTTTTCGCAATTGCATACAATAAAGAACAATGATTATTTGTAATATTTATTCTTTAGACTTTTTTAGACAAATACAAAAAAGAATTAAAACGTTTGGCAATAATTTTCCATCACCATTTATAAATTTGGGAAATGTGATGATTTATTCATCTCCATGTGCGAATTAAATCCTTATCCTTAAATTTTACCGGTAACTCAGTTAGAAAGCTAAGCTCTATTAATTAAGGCCTATGAACATTGCCTTTCCTCTACATCTGTGCTTCTTTAGCGATAATCTTTTTAATAAATACGAATTGAACTTTAGACAGATATCCGACAGACCTAAATACATCTAAATTATCGTCTGTTTTCCTATGAATTTCATAAAAAAAAACTCAGGAATACATATCTTGCTCGAGTCACAAATCATTTATGTTATCGTTTATTTAAAAAAAAATGTTTATTATCACAGAGCTCAACTAGCAGTAAACGATATATCGTATTTCGACAGCCAAAGAGTTAAGATAAAGGTTTTCCTGCACATTCCCATTTTTATCACACGATCCATTCATTTAAAACTTCAAAATACTGTGCAGATCGTTCGGATCGTATATATAAAAAAGTATTTCGGTCATTAGAGTAATTAAATATGGCATAAAATAATTGGAAAATATTTTTTATAGAAGAAAAGAATGTCACAGAATGCATTACCGATCTTGATCATCAAGAATTATTGCGGAAAAGTATAATCTTATACGATGACAACGTGGCAGGTTATTTAAAATACATCAAAGAAAATCATCAGCGCAAATATTAGATAGATTTTCATCGGATGAAAAGAAAATAGAACATGAATCATCGTCCTAAACGTCAGCTAAGAAGCGGCTCATTCTTATAAGATTTGATAATAAATAATATAAATATAATCAAATCCGTTTTTTATACTGACGTATCGTGACATTGATCGTCTTATTGGATGTTTATTTAATTTTAAACAAATGCAAATGAAACAATGCATTCGAAATATTCTTTGGAAGTGTTAATAATACTAAAAACTGGTCGAGTTTTTCCGGGACCGAGTTTTTCCTTATCATGGTTAATCCGTTGATTTTCCACGCGTCTATCTTCCTCGTTTATGAGCGATTTATAGCAATAATATAATAATAGTAGCACGTGGCCGTGGAAGTTTATAGTTGATGCGATAAAGCGATCGCTCAGTTAATGGCTCTCGTATCTTATCGACGGCTCTAAGGTCAAACGAGCCGATATGAGCTATTGATAAAACGCAGTCAAAGGGTTAAACGGACCGATTTCATCTTTATTTGTTAATTTGATATATTAACAATGATTAAATCAATTTAAAAAATCGGCGATTATCAACCACTTGACACTAATGCCTCCGTTATTGACGTTACAATTAATAAATTATCAATAACAACAAAAAAATATAGGCTTATCAATTATACGCGATTATATGTGATTTATCTGCGAAAATTTTCAGCAAACGATAGCGATCGCGAAAACGCGAATTGTGTACGCGATCCATTAATAAATATGTTTGGCCCAGATGTAATATAATGCGTTGAGTAAACGCATTTCGAAATGCACACGTATTATTTATTTATACGTGATATTGATAACGAGGTCGATACACAATTCGTTTGCAGTTGTTTATTAAATTTAATGATGTTCAGTCATCCCTTGTCATTAGTGTCAGGGTCAACTGCAACAACCACCGCTACCTACCATTTTATTGTCGTGTTTAGCAACATTTTCTAGAGATAAATACAAATGACGCAGTGCGATGCTTCACTACGTTCTGCTCGTAAATATTGTTCAAACAAATATTATCTACGTCGAATGCTCAACGTGTTCTACACTAAAATTCAGATATATAATAGATATTATATATAAAAAATATCGTTTCGTCGGCAAAAAAAAATCCGGGCGAAAGAACATCTGCCGCATATGTTTTGCTAATACTTAAAATAGTAATTAATATACCTAGCGTTTGACATATGCTGCACATATTAAAATATGTGCATGAATAAATTTAGCAGAAGTTTTCCCTTCCGATAATTTCATTGAAAAAATAACGCGCTTCTTCCTCATAGTTCACGATAATTTATTACTGTGCAAATATATATACATGTATTTTAATAGCCTTACATTCGAGTCTCAATTAAACCGGTTTTGAATTTAACACGGAATCTCCATAACGCGAATCGTCTCGTAATACGTAACGCAAAGCCAAAACAAACACCAAAGATGGCATAATACGTACTGAAACCGTATTCGTGTAATACCATTCGCGGTTTCAGTTTACATCCAGTATCCATTTCTATACAGTTCGAATAATTATTTCATTCCTTATTTACATAAAAAAAACCCTGGACATAGAGAGATAAGGTATCCGAAAAATACTTGGCAAAAAATTCTTTCGACGCCTTATCCTTGAGCAATTAAGGATGTCGTAATGCATTTTCTAAAATTCTTTGCGAGTCAGTTGTGTGGTATTTCGATGCACATTTGAAAGATAACGCGCATTCTATGCAGTTTGAAATCAATGGAATGTATGATAGAATCAGTGTTGGACATCCAAAAGTTTTGTTTTATGCACTTTGGCCGCCGAAATACGATATATCGTATGCAATGTCTGATACGATGTCACACTTTAAAAAAAACATCTTTTTTCTAGTTTTAATCAAATATTATAAATAAGGTGATGCAATCGATTGCATCATCTTTGACTACAATCTGTAATTATATTGAAAAAAAATAAATAAAAACAGCAGGTGGTGTTTATTGCCTCCCATTGTCACAAGCTTTCTAGAGACGATGGATCAATAATCAATTTTTCGCAAGCAATTGCAGAAAGAGTTGTGGAAAAACTACTAAGAAGTTCAAATAACTCGACCATCTCAAGGAACTACTGAAAAATATGTGCTGAAAGACATGACTGCAACGTTAACCAATATGGAATTATGGACTCATCAAGCATCATTTTTTTAAGTAGCACAGATGATGAAAATATTAGGGGGAAGAAGTGTTTTTAAACGTTTGTTTGTTTTAAACCATTCCCGGCTTGTGTTAAATATGTGAGGGTGCTGCAGACGATTAAAAATGAATAAAAGTATATTTCAAAAGCGTCTCAGAATGGACGGCGCGGGACTGCTCCGAGTCGCAGCGTAACACAACGCTTAGAGAAGAAACCCTCCCCCTCCACACCCCGCATCCATACAATACACGACGCTGGTAGCGATGAAGAGCTAACAGCGCTCTTGCTCGCGTATTAAAATATTTTTTTCCTCAATTTATTTGGGGGTGCTGCAGCTTAGCAGTGTATATGAACGAGCCGTCCCTGCTTTGAATTATTGTTTAGCATTATTCATGAGTAATAAAATTTATATTATTGTTGTAATCAGTAATTGAACGAAGGACACATGAGACGTTACGTGTGCTACTATTTTTCGACAGGGCTTGAATGTCAGCAGAGCCATTAAAGGTATTAAAATAAATATATGGAAAAATGCTGACAGCACATTCTACAATTTTTACACCAAATTCTAACTGGAAATGAGAAATGGATCGTTTACGATAACATTATTATGAAAAAGGCAATGGCTTTCTCCGAATCAAACCATTTCTACCCCTAAGCCTGGTGTAGCACTCCAAAGAATTTTTTGTGCATTTGGTGGGATGTATTAGGGGTACCACAAAGTAATCCATTTGCTGAAGGCCACAGTGGAAGCCGATCCTCGTCTAAGTATTGGGAATATTATCCCAAAAACTGCATGCTCCATGGTCAACAGTACAATATCACTTCATGAGCTCTCCGAAATGACCAAGAAGGTACAAGTGAAGACGTGCGACTCTTTATTTATCAGTGACAAATTGTAACCAGCGATGAAAAAAAAATGGATAGTGTACGTGGTACTCGAAAACAATGGCTTTTTTCGAAGGAAGGATATGCCTGTCCCCACCCTAGGCTGGTCTCTTACCTTCGCAAGGTGCTATTTATTAGCACGGCTGGATGCAGGGGAGTATCCATTACGAATTGTTGAGACCAGGGAATACGGTAAATGCAGAGCTCTATTGTCAACAACTCGAAAGATTCAATGAAAAATTGATAAAGAAACGCACGATTCAAAACCGTAAAGTTTTTTCAAAAAATCAATTGGAAACAGACCCTAATAATGATTTCTTTCGGGTCCCCTAATATATTCGACTTACGTCTAATATGGCGATCGTGTCCATGTATTGCCGAGTTATATGGCCGAACTATTTACAGTATATTTCAATTTGCCCTTGCTTCTATTCACTATTACAAGAATAGACAATTGTGTATACAAATTCTAAACTGGGGAGAGATTATATTTGTATGGCTCTATGGAATAGTTATCTCGAGGGTAAGTTTGTTTACTACCTGGCCAGTTCAAATACATGTACATATACACCGATCCCGCGATTTACGCGCTTTTAAAAACGGCTTCTTTTAGTTCCGGGAACGAATCCCATTATATGCACCGTTTAAAGAAAATATATCAATAATCGTTTAACAACGCGTTAAAAATCAGGTTGTGTCATATCAGTCGATCGATTGTTTGTCCAATTAGATGTTATCGTATTGCGTAAAGCAATTTTCTACAACCGCTGACAAGTTTAATGTCAACAACACTCATTATTACCGCACTTGGCGACGCAAAATCGAAATAATTATTTGCGTTAATTGCATAATATCGCTCTGATCGAGACCATCGATCGTGAATTATTGCGATTGGCGTTGACGTGTCGTCATAGCGTCGATTTGATTGACGCGGGACGTCGCGACGCCATTCTGACCCCTGCGTCCCGTCGGACCAACGGCTATAATGGCCCTAAGACAAACCACTCCCTCTACACGTGAAACTCCAGACCGGCTTAAAATAACGCGTTCATTCAAGGAATCCCGCCATTACCTAATGGGATACGTGTAATCCTATATACGCCATTACTGGCCACTATTGTCGCCATATGGCACAATCGATTTTATGATAATGAAAGCGACGACTCAGGATGCGTGGCTAAATCATTGAGAATGGTCGATGGTATCAATACAATTATTATTCTTGGAAATGGCGAGAATATCCACCCCGTGCTTTATTTATTCATTCGAAACCAAAGGTCTTCGCACTCTGAGAACACCTGGAATTCAGGGCTGACGCTCGCGACCGCATCTCCCTCGCTTTTGGGTGGTAATTAACGAGGATATTTATCGGTTGATAACGTCAGCGGTTTCGACCGCAGTGGTTCAGACGTATCACGTTATTGTGATTGGGGACACCGGGGATTTTGCACAAATTTCTCCGGAATTTTCTGGCGTTTTCGATAGCCCTGCATAGACCCCACATGACGCCCCCTGCCCACGATGGGACGGGACGGGGGGTCGATGCCGTCTACCGAGCCACTGGGGGTGTTTCACCACTAACGATTGAGCGTGTCTGGCCTGAGTCAACACCCGATGGGATTTCGTCATCCAATACGACCGGTAAAATTCTGCGAGCGATTAGAAAATTGCACAAGCGTTTGTCGTCAATAAACCCAACTTTCACTAGCGGCGTTCGGGAGCGACACAAAAAATGGCCAAAAAAAAAAATGGTACCTGTGATCCTCGTATTATTCCACTCACTCTATCTCACGTCTCTATCTCTCACGCGGGAATAGAATAGCATGGCGCATTCGCGAAGACAATACGATACGAGTCGAGTTGGTGATCGCGCCGCTATGGATATTTCGTCATATGCCAATTATCACATAAAAAGTGTGCAAAAAATCACGGGAGTAACAGCAGGTGTAAAATCGTTCACGTGGATGCCGCCATTATTCAAATAATAATAAAAAATATATAGATGCGACAAAAAAAAAACTCACCCAGTACTCTGGCGCCTTGAGCGGTTAACTTAACTTTCGTCGCTTTCAATATGTTATAGCCTTTTTTTTCAATTAAGATTCGGGACAATTTTATATCCGGCTGCGAATACAATCTCCAGAGATTATTTGTGCATAGTGGGTTAAACTTAGAAAATGATGTGTGACCACGTGTTCACCGATATTGAAATACGTGCGGCCAACGCTACGTGGTTCACAAGAATAATCTACTCGAAAACGCGTTGAGCGCTACACGGTGCCCGAACATTTGGCACGCGAGCCAGTACCAACTTGTTCCGCGGAAAGTGCTGAACAATCTTTGCATCGAATAATATTGCATTGTTTTCGCGCAAAACGTGTGCGAGACGATTTTTTTTCGCTTATCATCGTATGCATTTTTTATTGTTACTATTAAACAAATTTAAAACAGCGTAAAAGTAAATAAACAACAAATTGTAGCAGATTTTATTTAACAAAAAAAAACAATAAATGCTGATGATTTCATATAAAAAATAATAATAAATTATTTTTTTACATTTTCCCTATTGGCACCCAGACGCCAGAGTGCGCCGCACAATCTCGCCATATGGACGACGCGCCCCTGGCTTCAGGAGCCTCTGTAATGTATTTAAAATCAGGCCATCCGCCACTGAGGGACAGATCCCTCTTTAGATCGACAGGCGAACACACAGCTAGAAATAGTCAACGTGAGTTCTTAAGGAGTAGCATTGAGAATAAAAACAGCTGAGGGTTCTTTTGCGGTTATTTCACAAAATATGCAACAATTACTTTTCTTAACGCCATGTTGCGTCCTGGCAACACGTGGCGTCCCGCCCGCGCACTTCTTCCCCCTGCATTTCGTTCCAACGGAAGATGGAGCCACATTGACTACGTGGTTCACACGTATACTGCCATAACGACCCAAGAAACTCTCTCCTCTCGTCAACACGACCATTTACAATGATCACCCATTCTCAGGACAAGCCCGACCACATCATCGCTGTCGTCAGGATGCAGACTCCACCTCGACAGTCCGATCACACACCATGATCATCCGAGGAGTACCCCTCTACAAATAGTCTTGTCACGAGTGCCGTCACTGCCAATTATTACCAGGTGTTTGCTTTCTGTCACCGAAGAGATCAAAGGCTCGCCGTGGTCCAAATCACGAATCCTTCATATATTACCAGGTCTACCAAGCCTTTACAGTACTATTCCAACGTCGACATTTGGGTCCCTATAGAGCCGTATCAACCTACTCCAATATAACCAAATATCTACACAGTCGTTGTTGACATAGATACTAAGAGGTGTTTCTTCTCAGATCGATCGGTCACAATTCCATCCCTTGTGCCATCCTAGAACGCATATTTAAATAAGCAGTTTTTTCTTAAAAAGCGTGTTTTTAAAAATTAAACTTACTCTGTCCGTAAGAAAGCAGACGGAAGGTTAAAAGTAGCTTTGCTCAACTCTTCGAAAGTCGATGTAAATCGAACAAATGTCCTGTGCCACACAGAAACAGCACGGAGAAAGCGACGTTAAGGTGTGGACAGGACCACAGAACGTGATTGAAATCCTGACAGACCAAGATGCTACTAGGTTAAGCGCCAGTCAGAAATTAACTGACCACTAGGTAGTCCGCCCTTTAGAGGTAGAATCCCATCTTTATGATTGCTAAAGATTCGCCTTCGAGTGGACTCTCAGCTAGATCTCAAGGTTAATGGCGTGAAGTTGTGATGCTGTAAAGACTCGCCTGGAAGAACTGATTCGAGAGCGTTCCTTTTATGGCCATACTACAGTGTCCATCACCAAGTGTATATGATTTTTTAATATAGTTGTCCTTCTCTCGGTCGTTAGTGACGACGGGATTGAACAGCGAGAGACAATTATGAGTCATCCACGTTTTTCTTCATTTCTCCAGTCAAATATTTCTCCGTTGACGTTCTCAGATGCTTCGGTCGTTAGTCCCTAATGCCGCAGTATGTTGGCACAACGTCCATAGCCTGTACGAATAGGGTTTAGTCAACATAATTTTAGACAAGAAACCCGACTGGGGCAATGGTTAGGTCCGAGATAAGGTCTTTATTCTCAAATGTCGATTCTTTAGATGAAATTCACCATATTGCTGTTGGGTTGAGGGTGTTAATGGCCTGCGTATCCCCAAGGACCATTGGGATTTCCTCATTTTTTAGTCTAATTGATTACCTGCTCGTTATAATTATCTTTTTATTGTTACTTTTGTATCTAGCCCATGATTTTTTAAAGAAATCCTACGTGATAAATCTCCAGGCAGTATATTGGAAGGATAGATAGACCTTATGTATCCTGAGACAATCCTTATTACTTTGTTCAGCTCTACGTCTATTTCTCTTGTGTGATAACTATTTACCATACTCTAATCCCACCAGTCTCTGTACAATACTTAACCAACTGTCTTCTCTCCAGTTTTTTAATATGGCTGTTAAAACATCATGTCCTATCAAAGGTGACACCGAAGTACTTAGAGAAAGCGTTATTTGGTGTTCAAATAAAATAATCAGATATATAAATACATATTTACACAGCCGATAAATATATTGTTGTGCTAGATCTCTTACCGGGAACCTTCAATAAACCGATTCAATACAAATATTAGTTATTCTGATATTCATAATTATTAACCAGTATCTTACAAATATTAATACGAACAATCGTTGACCGTAACCAGTTTCATTTAGTAATCTGACGGCATAGCATCTAAATTATATCATTTACTTAAACAGTTTAAACCGATTTGATATATAAAATACTTAATAATATTAGAATTTGCCTTGATTGTTATTTATACGTTGGCCAACGTCATCGTTTTTAGATAACAACATTTCTAATATGAAAGTATAATTTACTAGATTATTATAGTTATATTTAATATAAGGATTAACTGTATATATGGTGCTAGATATGTCGCGATAAGAAACACGATATCATTATAAAATCTAAATTAATTAATTTACTCAAAATATTTTTATTGGTAGGATTTTCCGATTAATCTATAACTAAAAATAAAATAATAAACATACCGATACTGTCATAACGGGATATATAGAGAATTATTATTATTGACATTAAGCAATGCTATTGTTTATACATAGCAACGATACTATTGAGATTGTTGTAGCGAATTCCATGACATGAAATCATAATAAATTATATAAATAAGTTAATTAAAACGTCACAGAATTATTTTAATAATAGTTTTAAAATATTGTGTATGGAGAAAACAAATTATTTACTTTGGTATTAACGCCTTTAATCATTTTAACGACGATATGTCAAATTGTTGCTATTCACTTACTGTTTTTATACGGACAAATTGCGTATTAAATATTGTATTCAAAGGTATATTTAAAAATCTCGCATTCAAACTATCGGTACGATATAAATTTTCACAATGCTAACCTTAACAACCTTGATAACCTCATTAACCCACAATAATAATAAAAAAATATTCCGTATGTGTTCACTGTGAATACAGCTTCAATGCGTAACAATCATAATTTATATAATAATAATAATATTGGGATATAATAAATTAATGAATATAATTATAATATTATTAAAGATGATTCATTGGTAGTAATAGTAGCGATGAAATGATAAAATGGGGAATGTCTCCCGTAGACCTTATTTGGAGTTGAGGATGCATTCCTAGACAACGGAATGACAAACAAGGCCATTAAATAAATAAATAAATATAGAAAGGAGTGAGACACAACTAGAAATAAAGATATTTTTATAATAATTTGCATGCAGTTTTAATATTATTGTTTTTTTTTATTATTATGATGTCATTTGCTTCTTTATTTTTCTCTCGTTAAGTAAATGTCATTGATGATAGAGACCAACACTTTTCTCCAATTTATCCGTCCCACTACCATGTTGCTTCATCTTCAGCATTCAGACACGTGTGTTAGGATAGGCCTGATGAGAGTCATGTAGCCCTTGACAAGTGACCGACCCACCGGAGTCCGGCCAATCTGACGACAGCTGTGACCGGTATATCCTTGTAGTCGGTACAGCTCCTCGTTGCTATAGTACGCCATTCCCTGTTGTCGAATACAGCTTTAAATAATAGTCTCAGAATCCTTCTCTCCGGGATATCCAGTTGTTGCTTATCTTGCTATGTCAAAGCCCAGCATTCAGACACATGTGTTAGGACAGGCCTGATGAGGGTCATGTAGAGTTCGACTTTGATCATCCTTGAGAAATCTTGACCATAGAATCTACTGTCTACGGCGTAGATGCTGTTGAAGTCCAAAGTAGCACCAGCTTTTCCAGTATGGTCCTATTCGTACATCCAAATTGGTTTCGTTATTTTTTGCAATAAGCGAGCCAAGATATCAACAGTTTCAGCTTAAGTTACCAAACTTTTATAAAGAAAAACTGTAGTACAAGTTCTTTAGGTTCATCAAGTTCTGCATTAAATGTTCTACGAGTTCTTGAAGGGCGTTATTGGTAAGACTCTCACCGGAAACCTGAATTAACTCCTCAATATCCAGCTCATTTAAATCTCGATACACTCTTTACGTTTGGAAACTTTGGATAACTTCGACCATAGCTTTTTGCACACTCCTTTCATGGATCTATCAGATACTTCTTGCCAAGCAAGATTGATATCATCTATTACATTCCCAATGTTATATTCATTCCAAAAATGCACAAATGATTCTCTAGTTTCGCCATCCGTTTTATCAATGAGTTGTTATGTGCGGCGAAGATAATATGCCGTTAAATTTGATACGACTCCATGCTCCATCGGCTGAATTAACGATGTAGTGTTGGGTGGTAGGAAAACAACTTCAACCGGAGTGCTTAAATTCGACAGGTTGATCGGATGACTTGAGGCATTATCCAACGGTAACTGGAGCCTTTGTTTCATTTTTGACAAAAAAATGTCGCTAGTGATACAAGATTTCTAAATCACAGACATCATGACCTTGCAGTATTTTTTACTTCAATCGTGTTAAACAGTGTTACAGCGAGGAAGCGCTAAACAAGGCCTTTAATTTTTTTTATTACATAAAACATCACGTTTTTTAATACAATTGACGGTACGTACAATTAAAACAAATTATCATGAATAATAATTTATTTCAATATTTAAAAAAAAAGAATACACATTTCATAATAATTATAAATAATTTCAACACTGAGATTACATTAACATTTATATTTATAATGTATATATTGAGAAAACAGTGGTAGATGCGTAAGGCAGAGTGGATAGACACAATCAAAGCCAAATATTAATGTTTAACAACGACAACATTCAAATATATATCGTATATTTATATTGAATGGACAACATCGTTAAAATATAAAAAGACATCATTTAACAATTAGATATATCAACTATTTTTTTTATTATTCAGTTTTTGAGTACAGAAACAGATCGATACGAATCGAGCGCCACGAGTTTGACTCTATTTAATCGGAGTAAAGATTAAAATATAATAATTAACAACAAAAAATGCGTATTAATCGATAGCTCGATTTTATTATGGAATGAAAATATTCGTAAAATACAATTAAATCTTTACGAGCTCATCGTCGCACGTAATAAACGGTTCTTTTTTTTAATCAATGGACTCGACGAGGCGAACAAACGACCAGGTACAGGGCGAATCATTCAATTTTCAAAAGAATAACTCGGTGTAATTATTAAAGTAAAGATTAAATTAGGGATTAGACGAATTACAACAACAAATAATCTTTGTACATAACTTTAGCACATACGGTCATCATAATCCTACTTATTTGCCACATTACAATCAGTTATTTCCTTATATAGTAAAATCTCACATTGTCATTTTTCACTTATTCGCATTCAATGCATATAAATCCGTATATTTTTTTTTAATCACTGCCGTTACATATTGTGCCATTTTATTAAATATTTTTAAGATATACAGTAGAATTTCGATTATTCGTGAACGGTTTCTTTTCAATTCTTTATACAACATGAGTTGAGTGTTGTCGCATTGAGTGATTCTGTGGATTCTATGAAACTATGAGGAACCCAGGCCGGTTTCTGTGCCGATTCGGTGACGGAAGTGTCCGTAGCTTCCAATCCGAAGGTAATTTAAATATGAATCGACCCTACCCGCGTCTTATTTCAGTGGACCCCCCAATTGTACTATCCCGAATTACACACTGAGTTGAAATATTCGCCGCCAGCCCAGCTTGTACGGTCGCATTCACGCCGTTGCATTGCGACGAATACATACAATGCTGACTATTCATTTGACACGGGTTCCGCTGCACACACACAGCCGGGCGGCCAACCGTTGGCTAGCGTCTGTGTATTCGACACGTGCCAGGCTTTACCCTCCAATAATACTATCCCAATTAATACAGTCCCGATTTTAGTATTATTGGGGGGTTAACTGAACTATTGTCACAATACGCACGTTCTGCTCAGCTCCTGGCTTAATTGCTGGTGACCTAACCCGTATTGAAGAGCCCATTTACACTGGAGGACAACCATTGAAGTCCTGGCCTCAAGGCTCAGTTGAACGCGTATCTGCTGATGCTTGGATAGTGGATAGAAGAAGTGCAGAACCAGTGGCAAAGACGTACATCGAGTTAGACGGCCATTTAAATTATAAAAATTGACTATATTACCAGCGAATGGAAGATGCTGATAAATCGGTGCAGCTTCTTGCCTATGTAGACGACATAGACATTGTGGCCAGATATCGGACGGCTCTCAAGGAGGCATACCAGCGAATAATGAGATCAGCAATTGGCATGGGACTGAGGATCAACGAAACCAAGACAAAATGCATGTCCATATGCCAAGGACGAATCCTTGAACTCCTGAAAGTTGAAGAATACAGCTTTGAGGTGGTCCAGGAATTCACATATCCCCGCTCAAATGATAATGAAACCAATTTGGAAGTACGAAGAACTATGCTGGGAAACCGGTGCTACTTTGGACTTCAACAGCATATACGGTTGAGATTCCTCTCATGGATGACTTAAGTCAAGCTCTGTATGACCCTCATCGGGCCTGAATGCTGGGCTTTGACAAAGCAAGATGAGCGACAACTAGATATCCTGGAGAGGAGGATTCTGAGACGAATATTTGGAGCTGTATTCGACAATGGGGAATGGTGTATCTGAAGCAACAAAGAGCTGTACCGATTATATGAGGATATACTCGTCACAGCTGTCGTCAGCCTCCGAAAGGGCTTATGGTTAACAAGCCTTCCTGCCCCCAGAGAGGTGATCGGACTGAGTACAGCAACGTGGCAACAGACCGGATAAAATGGAGAACGGTGTTGGATAAGGCAAGGGCTCTATAATAGCACTGTTGCACCTGTGATGATGATGAGGAAGACGCTGATATAATTAGTGGTATCTCTTATAGTTTACGTTACATATTAAGTTAAAAATATTCGCAGAACTCAGTCAATATCGTATTATCCTTAAATAATAAGAACGTTCATGTCTAGTTGTAAAATATTTTTTAATTATCGCTCCTCGTGAACAACACCGCTAATCGAGGTTCTACTGTATAATCTAAGTTTAATTTCACTCCAAGATAGAAAACTCCGATAGAAAATCTCATAACAGAAGAGAAATAGTTGATTACTATAATTTTATTACGTTCGGAAAGACCTTATACCTAATAACATACAGAAACATTTGATATAAACATTCAATATTAGCATTAGATGCATTTAAAGATTAGAAAATAAATATGAGGACGATTGTAAACTTGATATATTATTTTTGAAAAAAAAGTTAAATTAAAATTACATATCGAACGACATTGGACACAAATAGTATAAATGGAATATTTTTTTAGATCCACAGAGATATGTAAGAATATTTATAAACGTGTAGTGAAAAGTTTCAGATTCTTTTTGTTGCATACGATTGATATGTACGGATTTAAAACAATACAAAAATTATACAGTCACACACAAATGGCAGTGGGCTGAGGTGGGGGGGGATGGTATAATCGTAGTTTTTAATTGTACATAATAATTAAATTTGCAATTTCGCAACTGCCGAAACTTAAAATTATGCGCGCACGTTTCATTCATACATATGTACAGGTAAATTTAACGCCTTAAAAAATTTCTTTGGGGACTCGGGGTAAAATTTAAAGCATCGAAGCGTCGACGTTCATTTAAATCAGTACAAAAATAATACGGAGAACGCGTCTAATTAATCAACCAAGTCTCCATCATGATAGTTTAAATGTGTTATAATTATCGGGTAGGCAATGACTAATTAAAAAGTTTCTGAAATCGTATATTATGATATATTACACGGTGCAGCAGCTGAAAAAAATATATAAATACATCCGATTCTCTTTTTATATATTTATTATAAAATATTATAAAACAATTCGAGAAAGTGTACCAATTACATAGAAAAATCTTATTATTATATTGAATCACTGTGTATAAAAAATATATATTACTGCTACGTAAAAGAACGTTCGGGCTAACGGTAAACGAGACGGCTTTTTACCTTTTTATTCGACCAAATAATGAGAGCAAATAGAGCGTTAGTAATAATTACAGATATTAATGGGATTATCTTGAAACTCAATAGATATAATCGGCGGTTTAATTAAAAAAAAATGGAATTTGAACGGAAGTGAGGTTATGATTAAGAACGAAACAGATAAAATCTAAGATGTCACTTGCCCCATCAAGGGTACATATTTATAAAGATAACATAACCTTGGAATGTATCCAATACGTAAATATTTTCAATATAGACATCTGTTTCATTCATGTTGTCAACACGTTGCCGTATTTGAAATGTCAGATTTGACATTTACAACAACATAACCTATAAAAATAATTGAAACTCTACTATCAGTTTATAATTGATATAAAAACAATTTATAAAAAGAGAATCGTGTATAACTTATTGTAATATGTAGTTATTTTTCAAAAAATATTTTTGTAAATAATACGTTATCCTGTTGCATAGTAAAATTAGATCATTCATCCAATGCCTATATTATCAGTAGGACTAAATTACTGATATTTCACTAATTAAAATATTATTTTAATCATGCATTTTAGATCACAGAAATAATCAGTCTCACAAATTATCGAATTATTAACAAAATTATTGTTATTGCCTTTATGGAAAGCTCAGATCGGGCGAAGGAAAGCTGCACGCATTCGGATTTAATTTACCGTGTATCATGAAGAGACTCGGATTAATATATAACACAAGATTTTACACATATGCTGGGGTTTGTTATATATTTTTTTTTAAATATATACACTGAATAACGTGACCGAAACTGTAATAAATAGTGATATAATATTCTGCATCTAAATAAAAAAAAACCTATTGCTAAATATCTAACATTCATTTATATTATTGGATTCATTATTACGATAACGAGAAATGCTTATATGAGTTTTTTTTTTTCATTTTTTATTAAAATGAAAATTTGTGCTAGATTTGTATTTATAGCGAGGTGGCATTTTTAAAGTCCCTTGTATGATTTCGGACATTTAACTAACAGACAGCAAGACGTGAGACCCGACGATATTTTCGACAATTCCGAGAAATAAATGGAGCGTCTCGCAAAATCGACCTTTTCGCAGAACACCTGAAATATTACAAAATATAGCAATTAATAAATTAATCATATTTTCATAATTCGACACATATTCGCGTTATAAACATGCATATGAATTATTCAACTCAGTTATGGCTTCAGATATAAAATACATGAAAATAGTACAGCACATTTGAAATAGCATAAATGTAACAAATAATACGCATAGATAGATTAATTAATAAATTATATACGACCTTATATGCTGCAAAATCGTATTTACTAAAGTTCTGCATCACCGTTTTATACCTTGAAAGATTCCGGTATTTCTTCGATGCCGAGGTGGACCAGTGTACCGTTGACGTACAAACAATTAGCGGCCGCATCCTCTGGCACAGTCAACGTTTGATAAAAATATGTCGCCTCTCGTTCAATTCTCTTCAGAATCTCTTGAGCCTCCTTTCCGGCGCCAACACAAAGAACGTCCGGACCCGCCATCGACACGAATCCTTTCAAGCGTTTAGTACTACACACCTAAACACAAAAACAATCGAGTTAGTTTAATAACAGCTTCAATAGAATATCTCAAAAAAAAGAGAAAGCATGCAGCGAAAGCACACTCTTTTTTAAAAAATATATATATATATAAAATATAAAAACATGCCTTCGGGTGCTAGCGCACCTATCGATACAAAAATATTAATTGAACACTCAAATACCAAACATCATTAATTAAAAAAATGCATCCAGTGATTCATTGATTCGAAATCAATGTTTAATAATACGTTTAAGCGAGTGCTGAAATTTAAATGTGTTTTCAAAAATAATATCGGGTCGTAACATAAATGTTTTGATATCGTTATTTAATATTTTTTATAATATAATAATAAGACTTCGAAGAATGTAAACCTTGAAAAGATTGGACGATGAGT
>JAGXCT010034225.1:0-13455 GCA_022495035.1 Philopotamus ludificatus
GTTAGATTTGGGTTTGGAACTAATTTTGGTTATCAAAGTAGTATCGTCCGCATATTTTAGATTGGATATTTGTTTTCCCACTATTTTATATCCGCCTTTCCGGTTCGCAAGGGTTTTTCTCATAATATAGTCCTCTCGCCCCTTTGAGCGTTGAAAACTCTTCCGATGAACTCGAATCTATTTTGACTATTGCAATGTTGTTCTTATACAAGCCTCTGATAGGGGGTACAGTGGCCTCATATTATTATTTTATTTATTATTATTTAAGTGGCCTATTAACCCTGAGGTGGGTCTTTACCACCTGGAGGACACCTCCGCCTCAACCATGCTGTCATGATTGTGACGGACGTTCTTCAGGTTATCTTAGCTCTTCAAATACGGGTCAGGTCGCCAGCCATAAGCCCGGGAGCCGAGCTGTCGCGTGTGGATTGTATCAATAATAATCAGACGAGGTTAGGGCCTATTCGTATTTAATTTACGGTCTGACCAGGTGCCACTTGCACCTCCGGTAGCACACACGTCACCGAATTGGCCTGGATAGCGGCCTGGCCGTAGAATCTACGAAACCATGATTGTGCCGCTACGTCTGATACCGGCACGCGACAACACTCGACACTTTTATTGCTTTCATATTTATGTAGGCAGAGAAAGTGCAGCCAACGTTATTGTGGCTGCCGCAGCCAAATATTCTTGGCTGCCAGTGCGCGTGCTACTATATACTGATCTATGTCGGTATGACTGCGGTAGCCAGGCTGCCTAGTGCGTGGCTGGCCTTAGTCTGGCCGTGCACTAGGATAAGCTGAAGAATATCCGACTGCGATAGCCACTAGGACTTGCACACTCGTACAGGCAGCCACTGGCTGCTCGCTTCCCTGGTACAACAAGAACTGCGCTATGAAATTAAAATACTACGTTGCCAGATCCTCAGCGTAAGGTCCTCATGAACCCGGAAGAGCTCGTATTCTTTTGTCATTTATTACAGAGGAGAAAGGCAGACTTCCACCCAATTCACTCCGTTGTTATCCCACACGATGCTTAAAACGTCTTGCTTAAATGTCAATTTTGTATCCCTACGAATCAGACACAGCATGCAAGATCATCGAACGGTTGACGGGGGATTCGACTGGGAGTGTCTCTTGGTTTCCCCCGGATGCGGAGATAAACACACCTGGGGTACTTACCGGTTGGACCAGGAGAAGGTGGACATTCATCCAACCGAAACGAAATATGAGAAGTGGGTGCTATATAATAATCCTGTACGGAAAAAACAATGGCTTTCCTCCGAAGAAGTACCTGTTCCAACCCCTCTACCATCACTAATAATAAAGAAGGTCCTTGTTTGCGTGTGGTGGGATTTTTCTGGAATAATACACTACACTCGAGCTCATAAAAAAAAACGATCTGTTTTGGTTAATAACAAAAAATAACCCTTCAACACGATAACTGCAAAAATAGCACAGGAAATAATGAGGGAGCTTGGATTGAAACTTTTAACTCATCCACCACATCCACCACCATCCATCCATTCAGATAGTTAGAGCATACATTAAGAAGTAAAAAATTGAATAATGCCAGAGAAGTGAAAACGCACTCGGAAAAGTTTTTCAATCGAAAAATCAAAGGGCTTGTAGCGGTTATTCCACGACGCGCGAGATGATTTCCCGCGCTCTGATTTGAATTTAAAGCCCCCCTAGCGGGATCTAGTGGCATGATCGAAATTATCAGCGCCGCGATGCCAAAGCGTCCCACAGGCGGTCGAGACGTTAAGACGTTCCCGCATTTCTCTCGAGTATTTATACCAGACGACGCAAAAAAGGAGACCCTGCAGATCCTCAGGCACCGGACCTGTGTAGGACACATGTCAGGGAGATCACGCAGGAGACTCTGCGACCAAATCAGGGAGACTTCATGATAGCTATCGTCTACTCACGATGACCAGCCCCGCATGCTTAAGTCTGCGCTTGTCACGATGACCATCGACGGACGATTGATCAACCACTTTTCGGAGATTATATCGTCGCGTATAAATGTGTCGATGGTTGTTCTCTAAACTGTGTTTTCTGAATTTTTGACTCCATCGAACTGTCTTTCGTCAACAAAATTTTTTTTGATTACTTTTCGGTCCGCCTTATACGTAGGATGATTTCAGTCGTCGCGCACTTATCGTAGCAGCTAGACTTGTTTTGCGTTCACGAAACGAATGGCTGCCGAAACTGGCTGCGCCAAACCTTGGCTGCGGCAGCCAAAGAGTTAACACGGCGCGCGTAAACATTCAATTTGCCAACTTGTGTGTATTGTATCGTATTTACACGCCAACGGCGTCTGGAGCATATCTGTCGTATCAATCGCCGTCGAAGTTACGTACGGCGAATCAAACGTCGGCGTTGTCGTTAATTAACACTATCGTTTATTGCGAAGATACGCCGTATCCGAGCGCTCGCGTTGCATTACGTGATTCAGCAGGTGTCGGGTTTAAATACGTACGTATAAGATTTCATGAATCACAAGTTCTGGTATAGCGAGCCGGGCGGTCGGGTCGAGTTCCCGCGCTTTTCCCGAGCGGCGTCTCGCGGCGCCGAGCGGCGTCGCCCAGTCGGCCGCGCGCCGCCCTCACCTCCGCCGCTCCGTACTGCGTCTCGCGTCGGCCTTCGCTGTATTTCGTTTATGCAATGTTTACATTGCCTTGTTGACAGTTTCGGTGCACCTGGCCCCGGCAAAGGCGAAGAGTGGGGGCAAGTGACAAAGTTCGGAGCGCGTTTCGCCGAAATTCGCGATACAAATACGAGACGCGTGCGTCCTCGGGCCTCAGTCCGGGGCGCTAATGCGTCACAACAGGTTCGCAATGTGACCTACGCGAGATCGATCAAGGATGCGCCATTCGCGTGCACCGCGAGCTCGCAGAATCGAGCCTCCTCGCGGGACACGTCCGGGATGAAAAAAAATCATAATGCGGCGATCGATCCGTGTGTGTGTCATCGCCGGCCGGAAACGATTCCGGAATCGATTATGCGGATCTTTCCGTATTATCGCGCGGGATTGTGTCGGTTAATTCTGCATCGTCCCGGACAATAGTCGATGCGACTGCCGAAGAGTCGCGTATGTGTGGGTCGAGGTCATCCGCCATGCGGACGATCGACGCGCGACTCGTGTTTGTTTGTCTTTTGCGAGAGATGAAAATTTTTGCACTCGCTCTCTGGTCACATAACTGTCGAACTGGTTTTCTAGGATTGATGGCTTCGAAACGTATCCGATCTATTATGGCGCATACGAACGTCGATTAATGCGCAATTACCGACACAAAATAATGCTATACGATATTTTTTTCCTGAAAATCTGCGTCGCATTTCGGACCCGCGTCTATTTTTATTTTATATAAATTTAATCGTCCTCTCGGTTATTATTGTGGCCGGACCTATTTTTAGATTTATCCGCTGACGCTTTTGCTATCAATGTTTGCAAAATCCAATAACTCTTTGTGATACGAGTTTCAAAGAGATCTTCGTGCATCCGTATATTTTTGCAGATATTCATTGTCGGGGGTGGTTGCCTACGCTCTTAGGGAGTGGGCGTCGCGGCGCGGGTGGGCGTCTCTCGAAACCCGGAAAATCCTCTCCATAATTAAACAATAACGCGACGCAGTATCCGCACAGATTATTTCGATACTATCAATTAAAGGATTCGTTTTATAATATATATATAGGTGCGGAATCGACGTTATCGTTGTGAATTCCGTCGAAGATAACGACGTCTGGCGATAAAATATTGTTTTAAAGTTTGGCAACGGATTGTTGTTTATGTTTCGTGCGGTGTATCCGTACGGTTTGTTACTAATAATTGTGTATTTATGACCGTGTTAACATTTATGAAGAAATTGCGCCGGTCATATCGTGTGCTGCATGAAGTGTGGTTATTTCTGCATAATTGAATGCAACGGACGTCGTGTGACGTCGACGCGAAGTCCGCCGTTGTCATCGGATCGATATCGAAATGCTGATCGGAAACGAATCAGGTTTGTGTATTGTTTTTTGCATGAAACATCCTGTGCGCGAAACAGATCGGCGCACTATTTTTCGTGGAACGGCGCCCGAAAATATAGTGTAATGTGTTTTTCGGCGAATCCTTTTTGGCAACGCGTTCCCGATGTCCAAATCCCTCGGTAAACTTTTTTTTATTTGTCCCGAACTTCCGCGGTGGGAACGCTGCGGCTAATTGCACCATCATGAGGTGATCCTCTGTGTTCCCAAGCTGGTGGTTAAATTATCAAGCGGTGTCGGCAACTGTCGGTGAATGTACCACTTAAATAATAATTCTTCGTGTTGGATGGGTTTCCTAAAATTGCCGTGTAACTATGCAAAGGAGCAGGATGAATATATACATATTTATCCTGCATATAACATAAGGAGTTTGATTGGCCAAGCCGTGTCGATGGGGTATATTTGGGACCAAACATCTTGTATTCGTCTTAAAAAATGTCTGTTTTTTCTCGCTCGCATCCGGTACGATGTCCCAAGTGCGAGTGAAACGCATACTTTATCTGCGACGTGTCCTCACTCTGTGGCGGGACATCGTACCGGATGCGAGCGAGAAAAAACAGACAATTTTTTAAGACAAATACAAAATGTTTGGTCCCAAATATACCCCATCGACACGGCTGGGCCAATCAAACATAACCGTGTCATTAAGGTGTCATATTGATTAGTTAAAAAATCCAAAATATCGACCAAATTTTGAAGCATATAATGGATAACTATCCATTTTTTAAAAAAACGTCAAAATATTGATGACTTGAAAAGCGTGGGGTCTGTTTTCCGTTATAAATAGACCCCCCTTGGACGACGCGAAATATAAAATATAAGAGCTCGGTATAAATACTTAATAATATTGATAAGCGGCTCATGGTTCCGAGAAACTGTGAGACAGTAGCCCCCCCCCCGCACTTCGCTACCGCCCCGCATCCATCCTAAACACGACGCCGACAGCGCTGGCAAGCGGACAGTACTCTTGCTTCATACCAGATTAACCTAACCTTGCCCCCCAAGATTTTGATTTTTCACGAATAACTCTCTTAATATAAATCATACATGTCACAAACTTTTTGTATTTGTCTAAAAAAGTCTAAAGATTAAATATAAATAATCATTGTCTTTTATTGTCCGCAATTGCGAAAAAAAACAAAAGAACAACAATATTCGCTTTTGTTTAGGGACGAGCGCGATGTTTTTTTCTCGCTCGCATCCGGTATGATGTGTCAAGTGCGAGTGAAACGTGCCGTGAGAACTCGGCGTGCGGCACAGTCTGCGGCGGAACGTTTCCGCGTGCGCGTCATTTACGCGTCGCATTAATTAGTAGAAACATTTTTCTACTAAAATATATTATATATACCGTGAATATCTATTTTTATACTTAGAATAATCCATTTTTTGACATGAAATGCTTGGGGTCTCTTTTCATATATTAATTTCATAGTAAATAGACCCCATCGGGCGACGCCGTTGGTATCGAGCCGCCGTAACGGATCGGTTAAATCTTTTTTAAGCCCTGAAGCGATTCAATATTATTGATTATATTTACTATTAACCCACTTTCCCTCATTTCTAAGGAGCGTGACCATGTCCTTAATTCCCATTTTGGAGGACCATGGACATGGTTTTCATGGGAATATATAGTGCAGTGGTTTTCCGTTGCCTCCTGTACCGCAGTATTTTTTTATACTGAAAAACGCAGCTGCCCGCTTTCCAGCTTATATTTTTGACAATTCTTATTATCCATTATTATCCAAGATTATCCAAGAAATCTTTCCATGATAAATTACAATTTTCTTCATTATAGTTTCACTTAGAAACAGATACAGCAGGACCTCTTTACGGTCAGTCAGTGTTCCACACTAAACTTAGTTACATGTCAAATTTGAAGACGTTTAAGGTAAAATTAATATAAATCTTAAACCAGCTAATAGAAACGAAATTCTACTAGAAGTTTCAGTTCAGTTCAACGTCCTATATAAAAAAAATATATTTGAATTGCTTCAAAATACTTCCTGATCTCAGATTAAACGTATTTGTAAAATAATTAATGTAATTTGCTATATTTTGACGATGGGTTAAATTTACATATATTTTACACGACTAAAATATTTGCTTGTGTATGTACTGGCATCGGCAATGGTGATAATTTTTTCTGTTGTAATACGCGTAAACGCGTGAGCCGACTTTTGCGTTAGTTTTGCTATTACGTGAAAACGCGTGAACGGACCATAATGTGTTAATTTAAAATCATGTATATCAAGGATTGTACATCGGGCGTTTCGTGTTTTAGACTAGGGAAGTTGTACTAAGTTGAAAAATCAACGAATTAATTAGAAATTAAAACGAGTTTCAACGT
This sequence comes from Philopotamus ludificatus, assembly GCA_022495035.1. Lineage (NCBI taxonomy): Eukaryota > Metazoa > Arthropoda > Insecta > Trichoptera > Philopotamidae > Philopotamus > Philopotamus ludificatus. The sequence continues at coordinate 6,382 of JAGXCT010034225.1, forward strand.
GAGCGAAGTGTTCCTAACTTCATGCAAACAAACGCAAAGTCATCGTTAATACATGCGCAAATAACAATGTGTGACTATGGTTAACTTTTAATTATAATTTTATTAATTATCATTAGATATTGTTATTTTTAACTTTTAATCTTCCTCTGTTTTAGTGCAATATAGGAAGGAATAAAGTGGGTTAAAACTCGTTTTTTTTTATATTACATCAGTATTTTCGCCATGGAGCGCGGGTTTACGGATATGTTTTCAACTTAATTTTGAATATACCTGAGAAAAATCCAATTTTCTTTTTTCTCACGTGCGGTTCTCTGCGCAACACGCTATTAAAAAAGTTTGACGTCCCCATACGAGATCATTCATTATGTGTTGGACGCTGCCGCGCCATTTCCGCCCCTGCGGTCCATTGCCGTTCGGCTCGTATTGCCGCTGACGCTCTCGACCGAATGATTTTTTTTATACGGCAATGGACCGAACGGGGTATGCGTTCTACTGCGTGGGAACTTTTAGAACATTTGTAGTTGGTATTGCGCTCGGGCCTCCCTGTCGGTATTGTCTATTGTGGAGCCGATGGTGTTTGTTTGGGTTTATTGTGTTAAGAAAGGGAATTCATTTAAAAAAAATCGTAATAACTGAGCCTACTATTTTTAATGACTAGGATATTTATAATAGTTTCAATTATTCAATTTCCAAGAATCATTAATCTCTACTAAAAAAAGAAAACTTATAACAAATCTTCCTTATTATGCAGTTGTATAATTTACGTACGTTTGTTAAACCGAGCATTACTCATATTATGGTCAATACATAGAGATGCAGATTTTAGTAATTTGCATTTAAAAAACAGTAGTTTTCTTATGATTGCTGCCGCAATATGCAAATGCCTTCGGAGAATTCTAATGCTGATCGATTAAGGCAGAAATACTCGGAGTTCTGTGTTAATCACTAAAACGCTATTTTATTAATTAATATTAATTTTGTTTCCTACAAAATATAATCAACCCCACTAGCGCTCTCAGCTATACGAACAGTGGGTGCGACAATCCCTCCTATAGTGCTTACTTCTATATCATTATTTTCTACAGAACGCTAAAGTTTCGAGGTAAAATTACATATTTCGTAAATATGCAATACATTGCAACGCGAAATGAAGGTTCACGTGAACAAACGAAAAAAAAGACCAAATTATGTAAAATATGTTATGCATTTATTTTCGTTTTCTATAGGTTAGTCCCTATCTAAGCGTTATAGGAGGGTTGACTGTAGTCGTTACAGATACGTCATACACATTTTCTAGCCTTTGAAGCCGGATATGACCCCTGTCAAGCCGTAATCGACGAAAAAAGAGGCAGAGGCATCATAAAAACGTCGTTTTTCGCCAAAAATGAAAAAGAAATTCCTCGATTTTTTTGCCACGTGTGTTTTCTTCAGATTGGTTCACACCAACGGCATAAATTTTTCAAGTAGTACTCTTTATTTACCGTACGACCTGATAGTAAGACTTCTTGGTACACCATGCCGCTGAAATTAAAGAAATTAAGAAATTAAACACAATAACCAAACCATGACATTCGATTGAACAAGATTTTTTCGGACGTCATATACTTGGGGGTGCTGCGGAATATTAAAAATTTAAATAGTATATTTCGCTCATATTTTATTTGAAATATAAAAAATAAAGTGCGGTACAAATACTTAATAATATTGACAATAATAAAATAAGTGATAAGCGGCTCATAGTTCAGAGAAGCTGTGAGACAGTAGACCCCCCCCCGCACTCTGCTACCGACCCGCATCCATCCAATACACGACGCCGTCAGCGCTGGCAAGCGGGCAGTACTCTTGCTCCATACCGCGCGGAGTAATACTGCCCGGATAGGCATCAATCAGATTAACCTAACCGTGCCGATGGGGTATATTTGGGACCCCAAGATTTTGGGCCAATCCACTTTCGCCCTTTATTTTAATTAAATTTTTCTCGTCAAAATGAATCCTGTGAATCGATGGTTTAGTTAACCTAGCCGTGCCGATGGGGTATATTAGAGACCCCAAGGTTTTTGGTTTTCTCGAATATTTGTTATGTATAATAATTCTTTTAATATAAATTCTACATGTCACAAACTTTTTGTATAGGTCTTAAAAAGTCTAAAGTATAAATATAAATAATCATTGGCCTTTATTGTCCGCGGTTGCGAAAGAAACATAAAAACAACAATATTCGCTTCTGTTTCGGGACGGGCGCGATGTTTTTTTCGTGTCAAGTGCGAGTGAAACCGTACTAGTAACACGTGCGGCGAGAACTCTGAGATGGCGGTGTGTCATCAGTCTACCGCGAGACGTCGCCGAGTTCGCGAGTCACTCACGCGCCATTTTAATTAATAAAAAAAGCCATGAATAACTATTTTTATTCTTAGAGTAATCTATTTTTTAGCAATTTGAAGTCTATTTTCCATAGTAAATACCCCATTGGACGACGCCGTTGTGTTTCGAGCCGCTGTGACGGATCGGTTAATAAGTATAAGTTATATGAATATATAAAATAAATTTTTCCTCAATTTGCTCTGATAGTGATTCAGCGATTGTCCATAATTATTTCATAAACTTTTCGATGCTGTCATCAATTGTTGATATGCTGGAGGGTCCAATGCACCCGTCATCTTGAATGTCCTCATGGAAACGTTTGTATACATCCACTGGTCCACCAAAGCCAAGATGCGTCAGGGACTAGTATGCCAACACAATTGCATGTTTTTTTTCATCAAACCTCCTATGCGAATGAATCATAATGTCGATGACTCAGCCCAGCATCGTAATATTCGCCCGTCGTAGTTAACGCCAAGGATGCCCGCTTGGTCACAGTCCTCAAGTTCACGGAGGCCCTGTTGCGGTGTTGCGCAACATTCGGTCAATAAATCATGCCGGACTAATGGGCCCCGCTGATTACACCGAAGACACGGGGAGCCCACCTGTTCGTACCGCGGTGATTACCCGCGCACACAGGATGATCCGCGGGTGGTGAAACCGACACACTCCGTATGTGCTCAGGGCCCATCAGCGTCGGGATTAAGTAATTTAGTAGCCGCGAGGACAATCGGACTCGATGGCCTCCCGCGCAATTGATGGTATCGGCCCGATCGCATCGAGAAGTCGTGCGCTCGCCGGCCGATACTTTGTTCGATACCGTCAATAGAATCGAATTACGCTCCACAGAGCTGATATACTGCTTGATTAAGCATATTATAGCGGTTTGATTAAGTGGTGTGGTGTGCGAGGTTCAGCGCTTTAAATGAATGGTGTTAAGCGACCGGCATCGATACGAGTGGGATACGTATCGGCGTAATGGGGAGAGCTAATGACAGGGCTGCAGAGTCGGAACACCGATGATATCGAAAAAAAATCATTAATACTGTACGAACGGACTTCTACGTCGATATCCTTATTATGTCGATTCGTCATCGATGTCTGGATATCGTGATCTTGGACGATTCTTCTTCAACCTAAATTTAGTGATCCGACGAGCTTTAGGACCTCTTTTGAAATTGTTGAAACGTCGGAGGAAAGCTAGAAATTCGGTAGTGAGCTAATGCGATGAGAACATGGCTGACATCATATTCGCTTTCATGGAAACATTAACCCAAATATGGTTCCACAGGGACCTCGACTCTCAAAGTGTTTGCTATACTAGGCATCAAATTTCGGCTCTGCTTCATGCGCCAGGAGCAGGGCCCCATAGTTTGAGATTTATAGAATAGAGTGAACTAATCGGTATGTGTCGTGGATCAAGAAAAGAAGGAGTGTTGTTTTCCTGACGGAGCCTCCAGGTTCTATTAGGTTGAGTCATAAATAACTTCCGATTTCTTTATCATACTTTTATTTTGCTATAAAAAATTAACAAAATTATATATACAGCGTAACCATCCACTGTATAATTATATACAGTGGAAGCTCCTATTAAACTACTCCGAATAACGCGATGGATTGCAATATTCGCCGCATATACCCCAACTTGCGCGGTCACATTCACGCCGACGGTCGGCGGTCGATTAATACATACATGGATGACTATTAATTTGACACGGGTTCGGCTGCACACACACAGCCGGGCGGCCGTCTGTGCAGTGCATACAGTCAAACGTTGGCTAGCGTCTGTGTATTCGACACGTGCCAGGCTTTACCCCCAATAACACGACTCCAATTTACGCGGTCCCGATTTTAGTGTTAGTGGGGGTTTAACTGTATTAATCTATTATGTATCCACCACTGTTAAATATATCCCTCTCCCATCTTTTTGGCATCTTATTGATCCCCTCCTCATAAAATTTGGTGGGTTTGGACTTAATGAAAGTTTTTCCATTCAACAAAATTATGTAAGGAACAGAATGGTGGTAGTCTGTAGGAGCAAGATCTGGGAGTAGGGTGGATGTGGCAAAACAGACAGTTAAAATAACGCCTTTGCGATTGATGAGTGCAGGACGCTTTTCCATTGGTTTTTCATGAACTTTTTTCAGCTGCTGAACGTATGTATAGGCAGTAATCGTTTCGTTGCGCTTCATCAACTCGTGATAGATTATTCCTCGACGATCCCACCATACACACAAAGTTTTCCTGCCATGAATATTGGCTTTAGGATCCAGTAGGGGTGGTTGATCCTTATACAACCATTGTTTTTGGGGAATATATTTTAATAGGTGATCCATTTTTCATCGTCTGTTATTGTCTTGTCCAAAAAAGGCTCGATTTTACGCCCTTGGTTCATCTTTCAAAGACTCATCTCCGGAATTTCACTAACCAATTTCTAACTGCCCGATCGGCTATCATGCTTTCACCGTATACACTGCATATCTTTTCGGCCGTCGCTCTAGCACTTAGTGCCTTGTTTGAATTCCCAAAGCATCACATGACGAATATGCACTTTTTGATTCTCCATTTTAAGGGTTCGGAATAACACCACTGTAACGTTTACATTAAATAGTTGTCGAATGGCTGACAGGCCACTCATCTATCTAGTGACAACGAAAATCCCCTTGTCGAGTGACTCACTGCGAGTAAATCCAAACAATAGAATCTGTCTACCAGAATCAGAAGATATTTATGACTCAAACCTAATGTATAGGAAGGCCACGGCGTAGTTTTATAGTTAGTTGAAGCTCATTAGCTATGTCAAAAGGCGATAGCCTTCTCAAATAGAGAGCAGTGGACTTTGTCCATTATCAATTATATCGTCCATAACATCCTCTTTGATGTTATAGCTGTTAAGAAGTAAATCCGTTGTCCTTGGGTCGGCTAGGCCGATTCGTCCGCTGTATTGGTTATTTATCATTAAAGAAACTGTCATGATGAATTTGTCTCGTTGCGTCCACCATTATATCCATATCGAATCCTGAGAGGCTCCCACGTAACAAAAACTAGAAAGTTTCAATACAAAATATGAACCTAAATATTTTTTTACTTTATTTGCATTTTTTTATTGTTCAGTGAATGTTCTAACGATCTAAATAGGTAATCAGTTCTAGGTCCTATGTTTCGAATATAGAGTGTGTAGCAGAACTTCCTAGTTTAACTCCTGATTTTTTTTCTTGTGTCATTCTTACTTTATGAGAGCGTCGTTATCGTTGTAAAGAATTATTACCTTTCTGTTAAACAAAATTTGGCTTTTGATTTTGTAAACATCCGCAGTAATTATTTCATCTGGTTTTAATAATCCGTAATGAATCCTCTTACATCCCAACAAATGCGCAAAATATTTTTTCGGAGTGTTAAACCGGGCTTAAGGGAGCGGGAGTTAGATTCAGATAGAGCCGCTGCCTTTTTCGACTTATGTTATCGTAAACGATTCATAACTCATCTCCACTTACAATTTGTTGTAAAAGGGGTCGAATTCTTTGTGTCGACAGAAAAGAATTGCATATGTTTTTATCTTCGGATAGTGCGTGCGTTGTCGAAATTCCTGTTCTATTTGTTTTACCGATGCGTTGCAAATGACCTTGGAAATTTGATTCTCTCTCATAATTCCTCGATGGATAATCTAGGATCCGACTCGACCAGGGATATCAATATGTCATCATCAAATATGAAGGTGATCCAGATTTAGATGCATATATCTTCCGATTTGAACCGTTGAAACTAAATTCACATTTACGTGCTGTCAACAGTTCACCATAAATTTGTTTAATAGCTTCAGTGACTTTTCTGGCATTCAAGCCTTGATCGAAATGAAGCAGTATACGATGTCTGATGTGTTCTTAACCATAAAATGAATCATATTACTCATAAATGATGCTAAACATTATTTGTAAGCTAAAAATACTTACAGACATGCTTTCTTCGCCGTGTTTGGACACACTGCACTCGAACATTATGTTATAACATATTGGATTTCTTTCGTGTCCCCTTAATATAAGAGATCAGTTTTGTGTGCACATGAACACTGGCCAGGGGGTATGTAAGAGGAAGAGACCCATTACCTCCGCATGTTTTGTAAAAATATTTATCTAGGTAGTTTGGCGCTTTGACATTGATTAATTCAAGGCTATTTATTCTTCGTTGAATAAATAATTATTAACGAATAATAATAATTGGAATCCAATTAAAATAGTATTAAAATTAACCAGTGTCGTGGTTTGACACTGGGGGAATATTAGTATTAGAAATTCTTTCCCTGAGATTTTCCTTTATATGAGATAGAAATGCTTATGTATATCAAAGATAAGGTTTTTTGGAGACTCTGGAGGTGGCTGACGAAGGAAGCAAGATCAAGCTCACCAAACTTTTTAATAAACATAGAATGGTCTGGTCTCAAGAGCTAAGTAGATTGTCTACATATTATCCGCAGACAAGTCACAAGATGAAGAATAATTGTTTATTATTAAGCTCCATGAGTTTTATCCAGTAACATTGTCATATGCTCACGTGGATTAGTTCAGCAGGGTTTAGTCACGTTATGCGGTTTTACCCTCGCTTAAAGGCGCACGTTGTGACCTATTTCGTGCTATTTAATGCGGTATCTCTTCCATGATTGAACTACAGTTTGTCCTCGACTTACGACCGAGATACGTTCCTGGACTTTGGTCGTAA
>JAGXCT010034226.1:0-39313 GCA_022495035.1 Philopotamus ludificatus
TATATACATGTGTGTATATATATGTACACACATGCGTACGTGATTTTTTACATGGTGTACATTAATATTTCACCATGTCAAACAAACCTTTACAAAGAGATCAGTTTTATAACTATTTTTGGAGGCATCAAAGGTGTTGACAAGAAAATTACGTCTCGGAAATTGTTCCTGCACGAATGTTGTCAAAATCATTGAAAACGTCCATTATTTTCACAATTGTTGAGAAAACTACAAAGTTTACGAGCGAGTGAGTGATGTAGACCGATGTTGTAACGGAATATTGGACAGTTATCGGTAAATTTTGAATAATACATGTAGAGGCCAAACAAAGGAATCAATAATAGTTTTTTTTTATAATATATTATAAATTTCGCTTATCGCGATGTGTCCCGAACATATCCCTTGCAAACAAAAGGGTTACCTGTACATTTGTACAGTAAATTTAGAAATATAAAGTTTAATCTTAGCTCGTGGACCATAAAAAGATGAATAATCTGACAAATCGGACTATAAAAAGCAATGGATGTATTGAAAACTGTAATCAGATGCAAAATGTACTCACATTAAAAAAAATATATTTTACGTTTGGCACGATTATAGATAAATGATTCATTAAGAGTTGTTGAAATCCCCATGTTTCATCGATCAGCACGGGACGGTTAATTAAAATGAATCCAATAATATAAACTAACCTGGCATAAGTGATAAGAGTGTAGGATTGGAGAGCGGAGCCTGAATTGCGCAAATCGTCGGACCTTTATGATCTTCCTTATACTCCTGTAATGCTCGCTGTATCAATCTATAGACCAGCTTTACGTTTGTTTCACAAATAACTTCGAATGTTATATCTATCGAGGGTAGTTTTTCTTCTGCAGTACCATTCTTAATCCTATAAGTACAGTTTTATTAATATTAATTTTTAATACAAGTCAAATTTAAAATAAAATCATTACGCACTTTGCGGATCGTTCTGTAGTATATAATGTATTCATATTCGGCATTTGATTAGTTTTGACAGTGTCTAATACGTATATGTAAGCTCGTTTTGTCGGTCCCAATAATAATGCCCACATAGCCCTGGACGAACCAGTCCCCGCGTGATGGTAAAAAAAAATGTTCTTCAACGGTAAAACTCCGTTCTAAAAAAATATATAGTTCAATATCTATTTATATATATACATATATTGATATTAATTATTAAATCGTTACCGTCTTCGGTAAATACGGTTGATACGCCATGCTTCTGAATTGAAGTTGATTAAGAGTAAAATTATCTATATTATTATTTAGCTTTGAAAGTCTAAAAATAAAATATACACATTACAATTTCATATAAAAATTTTAAAAAAATTGCATAATCGGATACTCGCCTTCTAACTTCGTTTCGTTCGACCGAGCAAACACAGCCTAATTGTACTAGTATTTTAAATTCTAAGCTTAATTGCGTTTCGTATATGCCTTCGATTTCCGGTGCAGAGAGTTCTCCCATTAAATCTCTATAAAATAAATTATTCAATAAAACAAAATAATAATGTTTAACATTATTAAAAAATAAAACGTACTCTTGATGTCGTTTGTATAATTCCTCAGATATGTTATACTGATATAGATTTACCACAGTCCTTCCTCTGGGTAGAATCCTGTTGCATTTTTTCCATAAAGCACCATGATCTTCAGTACGAGCAACACGTTGATTGACGTAAAATACTCTAGGCACTGTCAGACGTATCTGATGGAGCTCTGTTCCGACAAGAGCCCATAATTTAAACTGACCAGGTTCCGCTGTCTCCAATACCTAACACAATTATAATATTAGTCTAATATATTTAATTACTTCGTTTATTTTATTATCTAACCTCGATAATTTGCCAGGCCGAGTCTAGAAGTGTGCGTTGAGCTCTTTTTAAAAATCCGCCGAGAGTGCTTACATTCTCAGACCTTTGCATCGGAATAATATCTTCAGTCGTCTCTTGATTGACTTTATCAAAATCCATTTTACCTTAACGATTAATCGATATTAAAAAATATGTATTAATTTCTTTAATAAATAATTAATATAATACATACTGCGTTTATTTGTTAAATTTCGCTTTGTCGCTTGCCAATTCCATTTCTTTTTCTGAAATACTACCCATGCGAGTCTTTCTACCTAAAATTTTATACACGTAAACAATAAATAAAGCAAATTGATGTATAAAATGTTTTTTTATATTATTTTAACCTTAGTTTTTCCGAAAGGCGGAGGTGGACCTAATGCCTCTCTCCATGTGGCGAATTTAAATTCGTCATCGTTGATTGACGGTTTTCTTTTTCGCTTTACTATAGCTATTTTTGGTTTTATCATTATATTGGAAGACGTTGAAGGGTTTGAACCAATGTCCTCAATGTCTCCAGTCTAAAAAAAAAACAAAGAAAACGAAAAATAATAGTTATAAAGAAAAAAAACATTGTTTTTACGATGCATTATTTAGATAATGGTGGAAATTATCTTACAAAATAGCATTGTATAGTTTTCGATAAAAAAATTACTATGCTGTTCACCGAATACATACATACGATTAAGATAATTAACCCTTTAACCGCCATTGTCACACCGGTGTGACAACTGTTTGTTCACTGTACACGCTAGCGACACGTGCTGAAAGCTTTATGTAAAAGTTATTTAGATAGAAATGTGTTCATTCGATTCATGGGTATATCTGAACCCATAAGTTTCGTAAGTAAATATGAGTTTTAGTTACATTTTTGCATTTGGAAATTTATTTATATACGAGACATAATTATGTAAATTTCTCATAGCAGTTAAAGGGTTAATATTATATTATATTATTACATTCTCTCTGCTTTCATTTGTCCTATCATGAGATATTGGTTGTGCGCTGAAAAAACCGCTGATTTTTCTTTGTTTCAACACATCGTTCTTCTCGAGCATTTTCTTGTGTAACCAATCAGGATGCTTTACTCTGATGACTGGATTCGCTAGCTAAAAATATGAATATTTATTAGTAAGCCTTATATTGCAAATATTAGTCATAAAACTTACCCCTTGCATGGCGGCAGGTATTGTTATAATTTTTTGTATAGCGCCGCTTAATCGTTCAATATAATAATTCCAATCTAAAACATCACGTATATCAATATCGTCACTGATGGAATTATCCTTGAGCCATCTACGCAAATGATGTCTTTTGATACTGGGATCAGATTGAAAAATAGCTAACGGAACCGCTCGTTCAGTGACGGGGGCTCCGTCTGGTTTACGAGAAATCACAAATTTGCACGCTAGTCCAGCGTCTTTTACCATTTGATCGCCTAAAAATTCGGCCAATCGTTTAGCGGTCGATATCGAAGTCGATTTTTGAGATCCGTATTCTTCAAGTTTTTTGGACATGGATCTGTTTTCGGATATAAGTTCAAACAGCTCTGAATCCGGCATATTACATCCTTTGCTGAACAACACGTCGAGCCAGTAATCGGCAACTTTAGCCACTGCCGCATAGCACGTTTCTAATGTATCGCCTTTAAGAAACGCTTCGAAAACAGACGACTGGAAGATTTTAATTATTTGAAGCTCTCCGCGGCGTTTAACTTCGAATCCTTTCAATTCGGCTAGCGTGCCGTCAAAATTAAATACGGCATAGCGCTTCTTCAATCGTTTACCTTCTTCTTTTGATGCGGGAAGTACCATGCCGAGATAAGGCCCGTCGACTTCGAAGAATATGGAATTTTCAGATCTCTGCTTGTACGTCATATTATTAGGATCTTCTAATTCGTGATATTGATCATTAGTGAAATGATCCTGGAATTAAATAATTAATTTAATCACGATAAAAATAATTCTAGATATGAAAATAATATGTTACCTTGACCATAGCATTCAAAACTGCATTAGGATACGATATAATCAATTTTTTCTTCTTTGCATGCTCCGTTATAACTGTAAATGTTTCCGGAAACGATGCCGGTAACACACACCATATTCCGTCAGTGTCCAATTCTAATGGACGACCGACTTTCTCGATAATTTCTCGCGCTTTCATGATAATATGAGCTCCTGTGTAACATACGATTCCAGCCATTTCCATGCTATGCCATCTCGCTCTAAATAATATTTCTCCAATTAATATATTGTTAAAAAATATATAAATAATGCTGTAATTACCCTTTTCTCATGACGTATCCATAAAAGGAATTTAAAATGCATTTATGCGCCAATTGGAGAGAATCGAAGAGTACTTCGCAGCTTTTTGCCAATTTAATTTCTCCGGCATCGCCCGAAGCAATGGCTTCTACGACTTGTTGTTTCGCTTGTTTATTCAGAGCTTTGTATTCGTATCTTCGATCCCTGTAATTATAATTTTAGCATCATTATTTGTATATAGCATGATTAAAATGAAATATATAATTTATTACCTGAACGCTCTTACTGTATCGACATAAAATGAATTTTCCTTCTGACAAATCGTAGTCGTTTTAACTTGTTCTTTAGTGATTTTAGTTTTTTTATACGCTACCCGACAATAATCAGATAAACGTTTCTTTTCATACGCAGCCTAAAAATAATTAATAAATTAAATGCCCGAATCGATTTTTTAAAAGTATTAAGCTACACGTACTTGATCCTCTTTTGGTAAAGCGTGGAATGGCCGAGGAGGACCTCCTGGATTCAACGAAGGAAATTTTTCCGTCTCTAATTGCTGCTGAATTCTTTGATACTCGCTACGAGATGCCGGCACTATAAACGAGATAATTTCAATATAAGTATAGCGAACAATACTAAAATATAATTTGAATAAAATATTATGTACTGTAATCTCCTCTCCACATCCATTCCATGTTCCGTTGACATGTGGCACCGGGTCTGTTGTGATCACACACAGCACATATACTAGAATTCACCATCGCCGAAGGTTGTAATCTGATAAAAATATTTAAAACGAATCAATAACGTATCAATAGAATTATTAATCGATTGATTATACCTGTTTGTCAATATAATGTTGGGATACATAGCTCCGACATCCAAATGATAAATTACGGGATTTTCTAATCTGTTGGGATGGTCTCTTAACGCCTCCAATTTCTGTCGTATTTGAGAACAAACGTCATCAAAATTTTTTACTACATCCAAAGGAACGTTTTCTTCCTCTTCTATGGCGTGTTTCATGACGTGAGGAATAGTATCAATCAATTTTGTGAAAGCCTCGGGTTCTAAACGAAATCTGCAAGGAATGTCAGCTCGGAATACGCCTAAAATAATATAAATAATTATTTCCATTCAATATTAAATATTTTAATAACAATATATAGAATAGGAACCTGATTCTAAGGCTTCTACGTGTCCACCGACGTATGTTTCTTGTTCTAAAAGGTGGCCGTCTGGTGTGAGCTTATTTAATTCTTCAATTTGTTTATTCGGAAATACTATATTGGCATGAAATGCTTCAACCATTAAAAGCGATTCGCAGAGAGTCCCTGATCCTTTTCTTAATACCTATAATATTTAATCAATAAAGCATAAAATAATGTCATTTTTCATTATTTAGAAACCAGTTTGTCAGCGACTACCGTTGAGTTAACAGACCATAATTGGTATTGTTATTAATATCTGTTAGTAATCTTTCGGTTTAATTTTTTTGATCCATAGTAAAAAATGCAAAGGCCAGAAATTGCAATATTTTATGCTTTTTTATTTGATAAAGGATTGAAATCAAATGAAGCTATCCAGACCATCTGCCATATTTATGAACACATCTTGAATCTTCCACAGTGCTATAGATGGTTTCAAAAGTTCAAAAGTGAGTAAAAGAACAAACCAAAATCAGGGAAACCTCTTAAAAACGAAAATGTCATTTTAAACTCATTAACAGGGTCTGATCAGCTCAAAACAATCAAGGAATTGTCACGAGACATTAACTTGTCCATAGTCAACAGTGAACGATAATTTTAAGACATGGAAAAAAATTAACAAGGAGTTTGGGTGCCGCTCAAGTTTTCTACAACGGTCTTTTCTTAGAAGGATTGTTACTGGGGGTGAGAATTAGGTTTCTCGGAAAAAAAAATCAATGATTTTGAATTAGGTAGCCGTCTACCCCTGAGCCATCGTTGACTTAAAAAGGTTCCCTTTTATATTTGGTGGGGTATTTTGGGAATAATTCATTATAAATTACTAAAACCTCGTCAGACTCACAGCAGAGGTGTATTGTGTTCAATTAGTAAGATTAAAGGAGGTACTGCTTAAAAAACGATCAGTTTTAGGAAACAATCAAAGATGAATTCTCCAGAATGATAATGGAAGACTAGACACAGCAGGACAAAATAAGAGAACTAGATTTAGAAGTTCTCCAATATCCACCATATTCTAAATATCCCCTTTTTAAGCCAATGTAAAATTAGCTTTAAGATAAAAAAAAATTACAAATATCGAACAAGACCAAAATCACTTATTTTATTAAAAAACTGCCAGATTTTACAAAAGAGGTCTTAAAAAGCCGTTTATTCTGTGGAGGGAGATCATAGGTAAAAATGTTTAACATAATAATATTGCAGTTTTTGTTTGAATAAAGTGCAATAAAAAAATATATTTTAACTTCACCTTATATATTCCATAACATAATTTAAAAAAACATTATTTACCTCATCAGGTTCTTGCGGAATAATTGTACACAGAGCAAAAATAAAAGGATGAACATATTTCATATATAGATAATATGTAGCTACTGCATCTGATACTGAATAATTAGAAAGAACCTGAAATTTAATATAAAATATGTAATAAAATTCGTCAATTTATAATAACAATGCCATTTTATCAATTTACTTGAGGTTGTTCAGTTGCCATTTTGCACATATCCTCCGGATCTAACTCAACAGGATCGTATCTGAGTTTCGCTTTGGCAACAGCCTTTAAACCTTGCGATCCGACTGGCAAATATGAATCTCGTTTTACCCAGCTGAAAATATACATATTTATTAACGTAACGCAAAAGACAATAAACCGAGTACTATACGAAAGAATTACCATAAACAATCCATATGCATAGCCGGTCTACTCAGATATGTACCATCGCGAGAATTCATTTTCGAAAATCCAATTTCCTTTTTCATATCCAAGCCATGAATTTCGGCACGTGTTTCAATGAACGGCCAATCGAAAAAATCACCTAATATTAAAATAAATAAATTAAATATAATAAAATCACACGTAATTCTCACGATTCGAAAAATAATACCGTTGTATGTTACAAATATGTGCGGTTTGATATCGAGTATGTGATCGAAAAATTTCTGTAATAGCGATTTTTCATTCGGTTCGTTGAATATAATGAATAATCTAAAATAATAACGAAAAATTAAAACAATCCCTTATATAAAAGATGTAATTGTATAAATACAAACCCTTCGAATTCCGGCTTTGGTGTATATTCAAAATCATCGACGTCCGTTGAAATAATCTCTCTATTCGTAATCAAATATCCTTGTGCGTCAATCATATACGATATCATCATAATTTGATCGGTTTGTGAGTCGGGAAATTTCAGAGGCAATTTTGTGGTTTCTATATCAAATGCTAATACTATAGGATCTGGCCGTTCCAAAAGATCTTCTCTTTTGGTGATCAGCGGAGGTTCAGTGCTAGAACCCCGAGATTTTACATTGTACCACAATCCACAAAATATTTTTAAATCAATCGATACTCTTACGTGATAAGGTACATCATGTTCTCTGAAATTTATAATGCGATCATAGTAAAAATATAATAAAATAATTACGATTTGTATTAAATACCTGATATCAATAATATTTTCCATGTGATTTGTTGTTTTCTTAGCGTGCTCTAATGCAGCGGAACTCGTCATTGCATTAGTCAACATATCGATGTATATTTTATCGGTTTTCTCTCTCTCTTTATTTTTATTTACGGCCGTTAATAGTTCTCTACGAACTTTCATCAAATCGTTATTCGATAAAAATGTTAATTTAATATAACTTTGTTTTAAATTCGAAAGATGATTGAGCTAAAATAAAAAAATTAAATCATTAAATGAAATAAAAAAAAAATATAAATATTAATTACTTACCAAATCTAAGTCTTCTTTATTCACGGTTTCTATTTTATAAATTACTCCAGCAAATTTTTTGCTTAGAAATAATATAACTTCTTGTTCACATTCTTTGCGAGCCGCAATAAGGAAATAAGGCGGAAATGCTAAAGATATCTTGAACCGAGTACCGTCCATTTCAATGAAGTAATAATCCATTGCTGCGATTAATCGTTTATCCTCATCAAGAATTTCAGTCTATAATGAATAATTTAATTGTATTATAGGTTATATACATCGTATATGCGATTAATTGTGCACATACTGAATGCATGTTGATGAGAAACCCCGTCCGTTCCAAATGATCTCGAACTCTGTCAAACCCATATTTCGAATCGATATGATCATTATCTAACGCCAAACGAATTCGTGATTCCGATGATTCTTCTCTGAAATTTTATTTTATCCAAGCTCAATACATTGTTAGTTTCTCATAAAATTATTTTGATAAAATGCGGACATAATATTACCTATTTCCAGAAAATCCTTCACTCGTTGACTGTTCACTTTTGTCTGCGCGAAAACGCCCAGTATTTTGGAGTACCATTTTTATTAGACTGACATCTGCAACGTTGGGTAAATGTCAAACACTGGCGCGTAAAATAAATTATTGCCCGTTAAAAAAAATTATCGACTGGTATCATTATGCCTATTTTTTACAACTGGATATATCAGTCTTAATACATAATTGATACCAAAAGAGTATTAATTATATTTTAACACTTTACACTTTCTTATATTTTCTTGCTGCATGCTAATTTTTATTTTGGGAATTGAGATGTATTCTAATTTTTATTTAGCAATACTTTTGTTGATTGTCAACGTCTGGAAATATGTTAAATCTCTTAACCTTTTCCACTTGGGCCAGACGTATTGGCCCAGAAGATTTTTTAGCAAACAACTTCAACCAAGTTTTTTTCTTTAATTTAAAAAAAATAATATATTTTATTGAATCAGATATCAGATCAAACCCCATAGATCAGGGGTGAGCAACCTTTTTTTACAACGGGCCATTTACAAATTTAAAAATGTTGCGCGGGCCGCACGTAAGAAAATTATAATAATACAAAAAAATAAAGAACTCAAAGTATCTAACAAAAAAAAAAAACAACAAACAAAGAAAATTAAAAATTACGAAATACTATAAAAAAAACGGCTTGAAAGATATGAAAAAGGTTTAATGAAATTTGGCATTTGCTTCTTTTGCCATCAATTGGTCTATATTTGCTGATAGAACGACTGGCAACTCATACGCGGCTTTCTAAACATTACATCATTTAATCTCGATCGATCACTTTTAATTATGTTCATTGCGGAAAATAATTGTTGTTCGCAAACATGGGTCTTCCAAAAGTGTCATTATTTGTTTTCATGTGCGCCCAATCGTGGGAATTTTTCTAAATTCATGTAATTTTGATAGAAACTATGTATGTCAACATTATAAAATTTATTTCTTAAATCCGTGTTATTTTGTAAATCTATTAATTCCATTTGTAACTCATCTGGAACTGTTTCCACTTCTATATTAAATGGTCAAGAAAAAATATTAAAACTAAGAGCGTTTCTTCTGATCTTAATATTTTAAATCGCGACTGAAATTCCGTTATTAATTTTTCTAAATGCTGGGCATATTTTTGGGTTTCTTAAGGATTTTCTCATCTTAGATGTGTAAAATGTGACATGTTGTTTGATAACAGATTGTAGTTCCAAATTTTTAGTTTTTTTTTCAAAATCATTAATTTTATTAAATATGTTATGAATAAACTGAATTTCCACGTTTAAGACATTAAAATGCTGGGTTATATCGACGAGGAAGGCAAAATCACACATCCATTCTTTATCTTCGAATTGAAATGGATATTCCTTCATTTCCACAAACGATTAATTTAATTTTTTTTTAAATCCATATACCCTTTTAAGCATAGTACCTCTATTCAACCAACGAATTTCTTGTGTTGTAAATTAAATCCTGTATTCACTTCTCGATCATTTAAAAATTCTTTAAATTGGCGGTGATTTAACGCTCGAGAAATTTAAAATTAACAACTTTATTACAAGCGTGGTGAGGCGACGTAACGCGTGAAATTAAATCCCACATAAATAAAGCTTGCGATATCATTGCCTATCAATGATTTTAGCATCATTACGAAAAAAAGTAAAAAATTAACAAGCCTAAGGTACAATTAGGTCTCGCGGGACACTAGGAATTTTTAAAAGTCAAAATTGGTTTCACGAGAAAGCGTGGCGGGCCGCACGAAAGAGCCTCGCGGGCCGCATGCGGCCCGCGGGCCGCGGGTTGCTCGCCCCTGCCATAGATGCTTCTTATTCATTTTCCCAATTAATATCTCTGTTATTAAATTTGTAAAAAATATATAAAGAGAGTAAATAATAGATTCAACTAAGAATGAATCGGGTGGAACGGATTAAATATAGTTCTAACATATAGTACACTTCCGATTATCCGGCATAATGGTGATGAAGATTCACACGGATAATCCGAACGATTATTTTTTATTTTATTTAAAATACAATTACATAAATATTTCTAAAGCAGAATTACATTTTAAGATTATTATTTATTGTGAATTTTATTTATAGTTAATCCGAATACACGGATAATTCGGTGTTTGGTCGGGACTATAAATCAAGAACATTGAATGTATATTTATTCAATTATATGCACCAGATATTAATAAAATACATTTTTTATTATTTATAGTCATGGCTATTAATTGAAATGTTAGGACCATAGACCTAAACGTCATTTGCCATGCCGGCCGCGCGGTATTCATGTGAAAATTAAATTGATAGTATGTATTTCTTTTAAATATTATTTTGAATTATGAAATTAAATAAAAACATTATTAGAATATATTTTTTTTTAATTTAATTATTTATTTTTATAATTATTATTCTGATAAAGATGAAGTTATATATATTATTCTAACCTATTCATATTTATATTTTTTTTAATGATGCCATAAGCTAATTAACGCCTTTTAACTTTTAGGTCTTTGATTGTCTTTACTGGTGATTTTTAAAAGCTAAAAAATGAGCAAAAAGCCAAATAAGCGCCCACATTTTGAAACAAAATTAAAGAATGATAAATCATGTGAAGAAAATAATGTGTTAAAAAGGAAGCTTAAGAAAGTATTAATGAATCAAAATATTCTAGACAGTTTTTCTGAACGTCATCTATTAGACGATATAGCATCTTCTTATACGGCTGATGAATTCTATGAAAACTTGGCCAATGATCCCACAAGTCCGGTAGAATTAAGTTTGCCGATATTAAATTATGAACGTTCATTAGCTAAAAATGATATTAATGAAAAAACTAAAACAAATAAGAAAGCTATCGAAGATGTGGTCGAAGTAAAGAATACTAGCAAAGTTGAGAGCGATATGATAAATACAATATCAGGCATATTATCTAATAATGGAAATGAATTAAATAGTAGGGTCGATAAGACTCAATTCTGTGAAATGGATAAGGAAGAGAATGTTAATGTAAATGTTTCTAACAATATTACAAAATCCGAAAATAATACATTACCGAAAAAAAATAAAAAGACCAAAAAGAAGAATAAATCCCAAAAATTGGATACATCGAATCCGATTTATGATGAAAAATTCACTAAAACTTTACTGAATAAAGTTCGTAATATAAAAAAAAATGATAAAAATAGTACATCAAATTCTAGTATCTTTGATTTAAATGACGAATTAGCTGATGAAATTAAGACTAATATTAAAAAAGGTAATATAACTGATACATGCAAAACCCAGTCTCCTGAAGAAAATATATATTGTATATTAGACGATGGATCATACAATTTTTCGCATGAGAATCGTGAAAAGTTTGCTTTTCGTGATTCCGTATTAGAAATATTCGATAAATCATATAAAAATTCATCAAAAAAAGTGCCAGTGGTTAATCGGTCAAATAAAAAATCTGAACATGATAATTTGTCGGAAACCGTAGACAGTATCAATTTATCGGAAAACATATCGACTCCAGCTGATATATCGGAAAACGAAGTTGTTGAAGACATGTTTAAAATAATTTCCATTGGAAGCGCTTGCATTGGAATCTTGAAACATTCATCGAAGGTGTTCTTCTGCGGAAAATTAAAAGCATCTACATTGTACGGAAACGTTGAAGTTCTCGGTTATCAATTGACACGAAAATCAAAAGAATTTTACAGTGTGTGTACCGCAAGTTTATTGTGCTTTGAAACAACAAAATGTGATGAAGATGCCGATACTTTATTTTCAAATCTACAAGCAATCGGAGTCAATGCTGAGAAAATCACAGAAATAATAAATCATACTACTGTCGGAGATGCAGTATTGTTTTTGGAACCGCTCAACAATGTCATGACAGAGTTTGTAAATAAGCATTTGACGAATTTTAATATATTTTCACGGACCAAGAATCCTGATACCGATGACGTTTACAATATTTTGAAATGCAAGTTTTACAACGAAGGTAGTATGAGCGTTTTTATCAAAAACGAGACATGGAACGATGTTATCCAAATGGTTACGTTTCCACAAGAACGTAAGTATAATCATTTACGTTAGTACAGTGGTGGATTTGCCCTTAGGCGCATAAGTCTTCGGGTCTCATAAATTCAGGGGGCATCAAAGTGCTGAACATTGAGGCCCCCTGAACTTCTCAAAACGATTTTTTTTTTATTCAAATATTTTTTTTCATAACAAAAATAATTGATAATTCAGCAGTATTCCCTAAATTAAACTGACAAATAAACAATGCCAGCTATAGCATGTTTTTCTGGTAACTACTCTAACATATATTTCGACAGTTCTGCAGACCATGATCCATGGATTCAGGCGCATGGTTATTTTAAGCCAAACGATACAAGGCATCGGGGCCCTCGGCATACAGCCCTTCGGGGGTCCTTGGCCCTCAGGGGCCCCTGAATTTTTCTAAAAAAATCTTTTTCATTGCATACCAGAGGCAAAACATGTGCGTAGAATGCATAATATAGGGTGTAATAATAATAATTAAGTGGCCCCTGACCTGAAACAAGCCCCTGCCACCTGAAGGGCATTACGCCATACCTGCCGGTCTCGGGCCTCCTCTGTCCATCCATCGCCCAAACTCTAACAGGGATGCGTCCACCTCAACCTTGTCTTTCTAATGTAGTCTCAGTCTCCCAACGGGGCGGGTTCCCCGAGGCCTACAGTTCATAACAGTATGGACCAGCCTATCACTGCCCATTTGGATTACATGCCCTGCCCAACGTAGGTGTTGCGTGTAAATGTATGAGGACAATGGTATATCCCCATACATGGCCAAAACCTCGTTATTAGATTGCATGTCTCTATATCGGGACTAGGCTTCGTCCGAAGATCTGTCTTAAGATTTTTCTCTTGAACCGATCAATACAATGCATGTCCCAGATTGCCAGAGACCATGATCCGCATGATAGTTTTATAGATTCTTAGTTTATTTCGCCTCGAGAGAAACCTATTGCCCAGACAGAGTAAAATAGCACCGATTCGCATTTTGTATCAGGCAGAGATTTCTGTACTTTCAGAATTGTCCTCGGTAATTGTGGTGCCCAGGTATTTGAATGATTTAATGCACTCAATAGACCGGGACCCCATATCCATTGTGATCCCCTCTCCGCTCGATCGTGAAACCACCATATGTTTGGTCTTATACCAATTCCCCTCCAGTCCCAGGTTGGAAGCCGCTGCCTTGAAACCACCGGTCGACTCGACAACCTCATCTCTAATGCGACCGACAATATCAACATCGTCAGCATATGCCCGCAGTATCGTATCCCTCCAAGGATCGGCGTGTCGGGCTCAATGTGCGGCTCCCATGGCAGCCTCCAAGGCAAAATTAAATAATATAGGGGATATAATAGCATCCCCTTGTCTGACTCCCCTCAAAATTGCTAACGGCTGCAACAAAACTCCAATCGTTCTTATCCTGCTCACCTAACCCAAAACACATATTCCTGTTTTTTCGGGAGGCCAAGTTCATTCATTGCACTCCACAATTTTCCTCTATGGACGCTGTCATACGCCTGACAAAAGTCGACATGTAATAGTAGTTAAAATATTTTGAGGGGGGTCTCAAAATTGAGCCTGGGGCCTCTCATGTGCTAAATCTGCCACTGCGTTAATTTTATTAATTATGATTTACTTTGCAAATATAATATTAATATATGTATTATGAATTTAGCTCTGTGTAAAAATGTGACGATGATATGCGGTGGGAAAGACGTCGGAAAATCTACCATGCTACGGTATCTCGTCAACAAAAGTCTGGAGTATGGACCGTCACTAGTACTAGATTTCGATCCCGGTCAACCTGAATTTACAATATGCGGTTCGCTGTCGGTGACGGTGGTGGAAAATCCTTTATTGGGTCCTAATTTCACCCATCTTTTGACTCCGGAAAGGTATCATGTTAATTTATTTTAGTATTAAATCGATTCTAGTTTCAGCAGTGGATGTATAAAAAAATACATTACTCTTATGATCTCAATAATTATTAGGGGGACCCAGAATTAATGTCGTATCTTTGGTTTTCTGTCTTCTATTCAAAATTCCGGTAGTTTAATTAGCCGGAAATTGAGTAAGGTTTTACAATGTGGGAATAACATGGTCTTCTAATTATCCTTTTTTATATATTTGTATTCATCGTTGACTGATCCAAATTTTTTCATAGAATATTTTAAGGCGAATGCTTCAGAAGTTATCTTCTCCTGCGTATTCTGCTCTTTCCGTCTACCCAGACATATTATATTTAGGATTGTCTGAAAATGCGACTCTTCTTCCAATCAGAAAGGATTTTTGAAGACGATCTTTGCTTTTATACCGTTGAGTTTTAAGGGGTTGTCTTTTTTCCAAGTTTAAGTTTTGGAGCTGTTCACCAAACAAAGCATTTGCAAAGTTCTGCCTTGGGGGTAGTTAATGGCATTTGTTACGGCTTGGTCCAGTGTCGTTTCCTTGCATCTGACTATTCATTTTTTATCTCCTGTCACTAGCTGATGGAAAAAAAGTTCCTGTTTTTGTCCCACACGCAATGAAACATGTTGCAACTCAGTCCAACAGATTCGTGGGTGAAAAGTCGTACTTGGAAACCACTCCAATGTTATGCAGATGTCTCAGAGATTGACTAATATCTGTCTTTAATGCTGTCCTTATATTTTAACGGGGATCAGAATTACATATGGCATTCAGCTCATCATCATCGGTAGTTAACGGGCACTCCTTCTTCACCAGCTATTGATAAATTCCCAGATCTGAATTTAGCAAACCATCTTTGACTGTTCTGAACACTGTTAGCACCTCTGCCGTACACATTACAAATGTTTTTGGTTTACTTTATAGTGTCAAATGCTCTGTTTAGTCCAAACCTGAAGAAAATTTGTTCGAAGAATCCCTATTTTATATAATATAATTTTATATAACTATTTTATATAATAATAATTAAGAATCCCTATCTTGGATAAATTAAAAAATATATAGGTTGACTTAGTTTTGACTGAGGACTAATGACATCTTTTTACGATCGAATGCAAAACAAATGTAGAATCGGAAAATATAAGTTGATTTATTTTTACTCCGGATTAGTTTTTTGGTTCAATAGTAGCCGGTTTTTAAAAACTCTGTTATAAGTTTTTGATTTAGAAAATTTTGGTGTGCATTCTTAATATATCATTGAATTATTGAGCAGTCATATTCAAAAAAATAGTTTCCCGGCTTATTTGGTCATAGCATCTGGTCAAGTAGGATCTTATCTAGGTTTTATAAAAAAAATACAGGGAATTTTCGTTGTCTATATTTTTCCATTTACATTTGTGTCAGTATTTTTTCCAAAATTGGAAGACACTTCCGGAATGCATTTAGCTTCTCAGCTATCTTTATTTCATCAATATTGATTAAACATCCTATCATGTCTTTTGGTGGATGTTTGGCGAATACAGGGGATGAGTCAACAAAAACATAAACACCAAAAACATCTTTGACAGTCAATAAATTAATTAACGATTTAATAATGTAAGCATCTGTGGTGGTTATTCCACATATTTGGACCTATGGGCTAATACGGCTATGTCAAGATACGTCAGGCACAGGTGTACCAACACAACAGCAAAAATTGTGACAATGGCACATATTTTTTACTAAACCCACTATTAATGATGACATCATCTGTGGATGATACATCCTTTTAAATATTAAGATAAAATGATTTCCAATACGCATTTTAATTACAAAATTGATGAATTTCTTAAGAAATTATTTTGTGTAAAAAGAGAATCGAGCGTATTCTTATTTTTATTATCTTAATTTTTTAATAATAAATTACGCTTTTTACAGATCTTTGTGTTTAGGTTATATAAACGTTACGGAAAATGAAAAACGGTACATAAACGCCATCGTAGACCTGGTCGAACACTGTCGCAATTCCGAGAAATACAATAAAATGTCTTGGATCGTCAACACAATGGGATTCGTCGGCACAAAAGGATACAATTTATTAGTAAACATAATGAACATTATTCAGCCGACGGCCGTCATCGAAATAAAGAGTTTTCTGCAGAATCAGAACTTCAGATCTCAGCTCACCGCCGATAATACGCATGCTTTTCAAGCGTCCGACGATTACGTCTCATATATAAACGATGATGCAACATTATATCAAGATTATAAATACTTTTTGTTAGAACCGTTTCAATGCCAAACAGGAAAACCACCCACTGTTTGTAAACACATTGAAGCCAAATCCGAAAGGTTATTGAATGTTTTGGCATACTTCAGCAAAATGGCATCCGAAAAATACACCTCCATTTTGAATATAAAACCATACGTGTGAGCAATCATTTCATATCGATATTATGTATCCATCGACGTGATTATGATGAATTTAATATATTTTCAGGGTGCCGTTGGATGCGTTAGGACTGTTGTTTAATAATTTATTCGTCGACGACAATTATCTTCCGAGCATTATAAACGGACGTCTCATTGCTCTATGTCATCGCAGCGATACGGACCAACCTAAAATATGTAAACTCAAAGATGAGCTCATCGTATGCTTCGGATACGGTTAGTATCCATCGTGTTTACGATGTGATTTGTTTACGTTAATAATTCAATTGTTTTGCAGGTTTGATACGAGGAATTGATACAGTTAAGAGGATGTTGTACATATTAACGCCCCTAGGTGCTAACGTGCTCAAAGACGTCAATGCTCTGGTGTACGCGGATACGTTACCTGATTGTTCTAGTGTTTTATCCGTTCCGAATATGCCGTTGAAGATGATGGTGCCTTATACAGCTCCGTTGAAAGTCGTATCGAAGCATAAGCATCTGCATCAGATACCGAAGAGGAAATTGAATCCATTGCGGATTATCGAGATGGCCAAACGATCATAATTACAAATAAATGATTTTTTGTTCAATTAAGTTGTTGTTTTAATTAATCCTATAATCTCGCTCCATTTCATTTTTTATGATCGACGACAGATGATATCTAATCAGAATCATGATTATTTTGTTTTTAAATAAATAATTTAATCAATTTATTATACAATATGAATTATCAGGGACAAACCGATCAAACAAAGATTTATTTGTATAATTATATATCGTTTATTAGATTTATATTTAGTCATGTATAAACATAGAACAAAAGAAAAAAAATTGAGACGCATCATTATTTGCCAATCGACAACATGTATTTATTCGGTTGCGTCAGAGACGAGTCATCATAGCCGACCAATGGCGTGTGGAACGATCGGATCAAGTCTCTTATCTTATCTGTCCGTACTCGCTCGCGGAGGGATTTCTTAGAAATGCGAGGGGCAATAAATAAAACTACACGTACAGAAATGAATATTTAATAAACCTAGACTTCATATAAATTGCCATATGACATGTGACGCATATATATAACATATAAAAGATATTTATTTATCTGCTGAAAAATACAAAATAAATAGTTACGGTTACAAACGAGGAGTTTATCGGACATATATTCCTAACCATTATTACTTAGCATGCGTACTATTATAAAATACTAGTAATCCCCGATTTCAATGTTTCCACGCGGTTATAATATATTAAGGATCAATAGACGACAATAGGATATATCGATAAGAATGGCCTCATCGCAAACGGTGCGAGACTGTACAGGCACTTTGTAAGATTTCGGAATTTGTAATATTTTCGGATTCGCGATAGGGCGTTCCGGGCTGCGAGAAGCGAGCTCTCCCCGTCCGCGATCCGCACTCTATTATGACCGGCGTCGGAAGATGGATGCGCCGAACGGACTCGGGCGAGGTCTCGGAGCGGAGGAGGTTGCGGTGCGCGGGCGGTCGGCGAACGACGGTAAAATAGAGTCGCCCCAAAGAGCCGAGCGCCTAGAGCAGCTCGCAGCGGGTCTTCTTCCGCTTCTTGACCTGCAGCGCGGCCCTCGTCGCCATCTCGAAGACCTCGCGCACGCCCTCCTTGCTCTTGGCGCTGCACTCGAGGTAAGCGAACGCGTTGATCTTCTCGGCCATGGCGCGCCCCTCCTGGGGCTTCACCGGCTCCTGCTTGATCTTGCGCAGCTCGGACACCGTGGCCGGATCGTTGCGCAGGTCCTTCTTGTTGCCGACGAGGATGATGGGGACGCTCGGGCAGAAGTGTTTCACCTCGGGCGTCCACTTCTCCGGGATGTTCTCGAGCGAGTCGGGCGAGTCGACCGAGAAACACATCAGGATCACGTCCGTGTCCGGATAGCTCAGCGGCCGCAGGCGGTCGTAGTCCTCTTGGCCGGCCGTATCCCACAGCGCCAACTCCACCTGCTTGCCGTCCACCTCGATGTCGGCCACATAGTTCTCGAACACGGTCGGCACGTACACCTCGGGAACTGGTCCTTGCTGAACACGATCAGCAGGCACGTCTTGCCGCACGCGCCGTCGCCCACGATCACCAGCTTCTGGCGGATCGCCGCCATCGCCGCGCGGCCGCGCCCGCCAGCGCTGCCAACTGGGACTGAGCGGTCTGCGCGCGATGGCAACACTCGGCCTCGCCTTCGCCCGCCGCACAGCGCGCCACTGCTACCACCTGCAAGCACCGCGTCCCCGCGCCCCTCCCCGCTCGCCCCACCCCGCACGCGAGAGCTCAGAGGCGGCGCCCCGTGTGGCGTAAAGTAGCCCCGAACGCCGCGCCCCGCTCGCGCATGGCAACCCAGGTCATGTGAACGAATAGCTATGATCTCATGGTGACGTATCACCCGAAGGTTGCTCTTTCGACCGATTCCAGGAAATGCACGGCTGACGCATTCAAAACAAATCTAATCTAAACGCTTGGGGTCAAAATGTCGACGTTTTTTCCACATCCGCTGACTCTGCGCGGTCGTCGAGCGACGAAAATTTCACCAATCACATCTAGAAATATCAAAAAACAATACAGGCATGCCAACGTTTGGCAAATAAACGTAAATAAATACAAAAATCGATCGAAGATCGAGAAAATCATAAGATTATTGCGACGCATTATATGCATCGATTTCGTGACCCTGAATTTAGTATAGGCAAAAAAAATACTTTCGATGCGATGCGTAGCCGCCATTGCTGATCTCACTTAGTTTAGCGGAAAAAAATCGAACGCCCTCGACGTTTCTAGAAAATTTAATCATCTATAAAATAAATCAATATTTATTAATAAAATAAAATGATAATTAATTGATGATGATTTTAAATGGCGTTTACTTTGCCGTTCTTTGCTAAATGAGAATAATTACCCCTTTATATATCTAATAAAAATAATTATACGTATTAAAAATAATGAAAATACTCTCCTTAAATCCGTTATCGAAAGCGTTTATTATAGATCATATAAATGAAGTTAAATTGTTGTATACAACTTTTAGTCAATGCAAACATAATAATAAAAAAAAAACGCGTGATAATCTATGAAAGTACTCACATGCACTGAAACAAATCAACATGTGGAAATTGATGACGTTAATTTAGGGTATTTTTGCTTATCTAAGATAAAGCTCGGTGCAACAAGTATGTTCCTGTTCATAGTTCAATTATATTTCATATATTCCATGAGTGTAGACTTATAAAAGTACCCATGGAATTATAGAATTCCTAAATAAATCTTCATAAAAAATAATAATTATCGACTGATGATATATATCAGGGATGGCGAACCTTTTTCCGAAGTGGGTCAAATTTGATATTTATTTTTATTAAATCCATGTGGCGGGTCACATAGGTTGAGTATTTAAAACAATAATATTATTAAAACAATTTTTTATTTTTACAAAATTATGGCTATTATAACCCTAATCACACTCTAGCTCTTTAAAGATGTGGCGGCATCTAGTGATATTAGTAGCAGATTAAAAATCATTTTATTTTTTATTAAATGAAGGCTTTTTACAATCAATATCTAAAAATTCAAGCGGGTTCGATAATTTCACACGCGGGTCACTTCGTGACCAGCGGGGGTACTCGTTCGCCATCCCTGACCTATATGATGGGATAAAGGGCCTCCTGCCCTCGGCTTCAACTTAGCAACTCAATGTGTTAGATAAAAATATAGGAAAAGGGAAAGCGTAACAACATTTAAAACTAAGCATAAGAAATTAGGACGAGTAAAAAATATTCAATGGCACCTTCTGTGTTCATTTTAAATTTGGCCTCCAAAGTATTCGTAGTATGTCGTTAGCCCATTTATCGTTTTCTGTCATTCTTTGTTTTTATTTTGATGGTAAATAAACGATGAATCCTGACTAATGTAAACTAAATCAAATGCTTAGAATTATGGAATTGAAAGAGGATATACGGATTTAGATTTCAATAAGTAATATGGCGTATCTCAGGTGAATAAAATAACGACGCGAGCATATTTTAGTATTTCTTTATTAGCAATAAAATTATGAAAAAATTAAATAGACATACAAAAAAAATTGTAAACAAAAAATTCTGAACGAAAACACAATAATATTCGGTATTTTAACCTATACAAATGATTGAATATATATTTATTTCTTAATTAAAGCTTCCGGAATTAATCCTCCTGTCGAAAAAGGGGTATTCGTAAAGAAATGATACATTTTCGCATGAATCGTTGTAATATTTGGGAACGTTCAGAAACAATCGAACGTTCAATGATAATAAAACTATGAATAATGGTATAAAAAAAAATTGTTGATATATTAAACTTAACGCTACGATAAATATATTTACGTTGATTATGTAAATATTGTTATACAAAAGATTAATTGTTTTTTTTTTGTCACACTATTAATAATGATACTAGAGCATCTACATAACAATCATGACATCCATCCTATATAGGCCTCAGGTATACGAACCTACATGCATGCATATACGGTAGATCCTCATTGAGTCAAGGCACATTATCTATGTGCTGAAATAACCTTTAAATATAAATATCAGCCGATAGACAGTGGTTACACACGTTCACGTTACGGAAGATTAATATTTGAGCTATTATCGATGCGTGTTAAATGACGAGAGAGATTCGAGAAGATTAACCATCCGGCAACGACACATCGAAAATTTGCGCAGAGAAGAAAATAATATATAATTGATCGTTACGAATTGACAAAGTGTAAATAATTTGTACACGCTAGCAGCTTAAATTTTAATGAAACTAGAATTCCATCGTAACTGTTTTTTTTTATTATTATTATATATTACCCTAATAATATGTAAAAGTTATAAAAGCCTGGCAGTTTCATTAGCGTTTATGACCTTCTGACTAGGTTTTAGTAAATTCTCACTATTCTCAATATAGTCATAAATATAGTAATATTACGTTAACCACCTAAGAGGATACAAACGATTACGATAGAATGGTCGTTGATTACAATTTTTCTTTCTTCATAAGTCTATCGCCACAAAAAAATATAGCAGATCTCGTAATGGGAGTATTGATCGATCGGAATTGCGATAATAACATGATTATGTTCAATAGCTCGATTGTTTTCTGCAGAAATACGTATATATTATATGCAAGAGTTCGGATTATCGTGGTAAGAGTGGTTATGATATACGTATGAAGGATTTACCAAACCCATTTAGTACACTAGAAAGAATTTCTAAGCCAATAATATCAAAGAATCGCTCTTCAAATTATCCGTACTTACATATACCACGTTATAACAATTTTTTTTTATTATTTATTCAACTTTTATTGGCAATAGTGCCGATATATATACCCACAATCTACACCACATAAAATTTATCAAAAAAAAAAAATGAATTTCAATAATTACGACTACAATGTATAAACATTCTCTCATTCGCATGCAAAAGTAATATAAATATATACGTAAATGTATCGGAGACATGTTGTTTCAGTCTCGGAATGGGAGATATAACCCACGGGCATAAGTATGTGTATACCGATAAGGCTAATGCTTTCAGGGCGGCATATATAAAACTTCACATGAATATAATTATCGTAAAAAAATATTTTTCACACGCTAACGTCGCTTACGCTGCACGGAGTATACTCGTCGAAAATCGGGCAGTATACATTTGAGGAGAACTAATACAAATACACAATATTCACAATCCTTATATTTAAATATATGACGGGATGATCATCTCGGCGTATTTGCGATTAAAAAAGTAGAAAATAAAAATCAATTCAATTTGGAAACTTATCGACCACTTTGTATAACGACAAAATGGACATTTATACACACGTTATTACATAATCGTTCATCAAATAATTAAATCTTATGTATAATATCTCACAATTACATGAGTTTCTAATAGATTATTATTAGAGAACTACTTATATATACACCTATAAACGTATATACACAACGTACACGCACACATTCTAACAAATTGTATGGATATTAAGTCTTGTTATTTAAGTTGCCGCAACTCAATATATATATATATATATATAAAACTGCGGCATTTAATATTATTACACGGTAATGCAATTCATTGCGTCGACGTGCATCAATTGTCCGGCGTATTAAAATATTTATATATAAGAAAATCAATGATATGCAAATTTGTGTCAGAATCGTCAGCGTCGATATTTTATGGAAGAAGAAGTGTGATATAATTTATTGATATGTACAAATTTTTCAATAAAATATTAGAAATCGTATTGTTTTACGTATTATTGTAAAAATATATATTTTTTACTATCGCCATTGGTTGTCGAGAGCCATTACTCATATTCAGCACTACTGATAATCGTTTCCATTCCGGAAATATAGTATGACGAGTATTTATGTACTTATCAGTTATCTGCAGCCATTTTTTAAAAAAAATATTGATTCATTTGTTTATTTTTTTTATTAAATAATATATTTATGTAGTTGAGTCCATTCATTCTGCCTTTTATTGAAAGATAGGCTTACAATTGAAAGGAATATTATCAGTCAGGGTATCGAGCAGTCAAGTCAAGCTCTACAAGACCCTCATCAGGCTCGTCCTGACATACGGATCTGAATGTGGGATTTAACAAAACAAGAATTACGACAACTGGATATCTGTGACTGGATAAAATAAAGAAGGGTGTTGGATGAGGCCAGGACTTTACGATAGGGCTGTTGCGCCTATGATGATGATGATTGATGAGAGCTTATTTTCTAATGAGTAGCTGTCCAAGTAATTTTTGAATGCAAAAAAATGACAAAGAAAATCAAATGGCTCCAGACAACAGGTACATTAACCCGTAAACAACCAGTCCAATAGTATTACGGGACTATTGTTTTGTTTATTATTGTTAGCTCTTTTAACCGCTTGGGTTAAATCTAAATATAATTGTTAGATACAATGAAATAAATGCCTGAACAGTCAATATTAACGTTAAAAAATAATTTGGTTCGATCACAATATTAAAAAGAAAAACTTAAATAATTAGGGTGGTACGTATGGCGGGGGTTTACGATAGGTCGGCGTCGGTTTCGGACGGCTATTTCGAACGTTATCTCTAGAGGCTGTGAAGGGTGGCGGCGGATGGTACGGCGTGTGACTAGGCGTCGGCGAACTGCTATCGCCAGCTTTGTATTCCGGAGGCGCGAATAGCGGCGGCTTCTCTTCCTTCATTATTATTGGCGTTTTGTTTGTGGCGTCGGGCTTCTCGTCCAGCTCGTCTTGGAATATCACCGGGATGCCTTTCGATCGGAAAGCTTGTCGCTCTTCCTCGTCGCCGACGCTCATTTTTCCCGAATGCCTTCGTTTATATAATATGCAGGCGATCAGTGCAGCAATGATGATCATGCAAGCGATGACGGCTATCGGAATAATAAACGTAATAATATAGTCGTCCGACTTGGCCGTTTTCGATGGATCTTCGTTGGTTGCGTGCGGTCCATGACCTCCCGATCCGTGTACACCCGGCGTTTCTTGCACAGACGTGATATCCGGTCCGACATAGCTGACATCCCCTCTGGAGCATAATCCTTTAGTTATGAAGCTCACCGACATGACCGGAAATTCTGTACCCATTATTGAATGAACCCTTTCTGTCAAGCTCTTATCGTCGATCAGAACTTTCTTCAATTGATCTATTTCGCTATGCGGACATTTATCCGTCGGAAGAGTCAAATTGTACCTGTGTAAATATTAATTAACATAATAAAATGAAATATAAAACTCGTAAATATATTATTTGAAATGGCAAATTACCAAGAAACGACAACTCCTTGCATATTCGTAATGCTCTTGATTTTAATCGATTTAAGACTGTCGTCGTCGAAGAGCTTGTGAAGTTTTTCGACAAACTTTCTCTTAACCAATGCGTTATTGATGAACGAATCGTATGGCGTGGTTATCGTCATCTTGAATTCCAACGTCCAATTAGTCGGTGGACCGGTATGAACGTCGACGATCAAAGCATCGCTCGCCGTTAATCCGTGTCTATTTTCACAAACCTTTAAATGTACAAATATATTATTATAGCATTCTCAACGATATTGATTAAAACGAAGCGTACTTACCAATTGATATTTTTTACTTTCGATGTCTCGTTCCATTGGAATGCCGTAAAACTCTTGATTTTTCATATCGAATTGCAGCCAATTATTGGCCGGAATAGCGGATCGATCCTCTCTCGTGAGCCATACTTTAAGATTCCTCACATTGCCATCTTCATAATCGTAAAACGTATCCTACGTAAAAAAATAATGAACATGAAACGAAATTATGATTAAAATAGTTATAGGGATACCAAATGAAAATCCCGTTTTTTTATATTGTTCTTTACAATGGTCAGTTGTGTTTATGTTGTCGATCTGTTAACATGTATTTACAGTAAACCCTCCTATAACGTACATATTTTAAAACGCTAAATAGAATTTTCATTTTGATTTGAAGGAGACAGTTCCTATCAAACATCTTTAGAATTTCCCCTTTCTTTTTTACATTTTACTTGTTTTACCAGCAGCCGTTTAATTTGACTTGGCGCCGATGAGTGATATCCTTTCGCATTTTGGTTGACGAATTCTTCTGCAGAATCCTGGCGTGGGCAGGAAAGATCAACACGACATCTATTAGTTAATTTTATAAAATCCAAAATATTTTTTTTATGAAAATTCTATTTAGCGTTTTAAAATATGTACGTTATAGGAGGGTTTGACTTTATAGGAATGTACGTTATATGGGGGGTTTACTGTATATTGACTATTCGGAAACTAGAAGTGCGATGAAAGATATTGAAAGTGAAAAATTAGACAGAACTCTCCGTAAAACAACTGGGGCAGATGATCTGTTGCTGAGGCAAAATCGATTCTTAACAGCAGTGGACATTCGACAGGAATTTATAGCAGGCGGTGGACCAGAAGTTAGGGTACACACCACCCGGAGAAGATTGCGGGAAGGCAGTTTAATGGACACTGAAAAAATCATTCCTAACAAAGAATATGATGAAATCCAGATTAGAATGGACGAAAATTTACCAAACCTGGACCAAAACCGACTGGCAAAAAGTCATATTCTCCAATGAATCGGATGGAATCCAGTTTGTGAGGCATAGATCTGGGGAGAGGATGCAGCAAAAATGCCTCCGAAGGACTGTGAAGCAGCCAACTGCCTAAATGATTTAGGGGTGCTTCTCATATTTTGGAATTGGAGAATTATCATTTATTAACGGAACAGTTAACTCTGCGGTGTACAAATCCATACTGGAAACCCATCTTCTACCATTAATCGAAAGCCATCTTTCCAGTATGAATGACACAATTTTTCAAGATTTAAAGTCTTCCATGCCACAGATACGGAATAGTAAGATACATTTTTTTCAGCAGCAGTGAGCTTTGCAAACAGAATTATAAAATAAAATAATAATCTTTAATAAAATTTTTCTAAACCAACATGGGATTTCGACATTGCAGTGGCTAGGGAATTCGCAAGATCTATTAATCCCATTGAGAATTTGTGCCACATTATATGTGAGATATAAGAATATGCTTCTAGAAGGATCCCGGCACTAGAGTGCTTACTATACTACGCATCATAGTTTGGGATTTTTTCGAATAGAATGACCTAATCGGCAAGTGTCATCGGCATGATCAAGAAAACAAAATCGTTCATTCTCCGACAGAGCCCCCAGGTTATATATAGATGCTCCAAAGTTTTGGAGGCAGTATTAGACCGTTAGCCGTGTAAGAAGGCAATAGATAACCTTCCGGGATAGAAAGCAAGGCACTTTGTTAATGCGCTGCTATCAATTATGTTGTTCATCATATCCTCTTTGTGTTTGTTTTATTTGTTAACACTATCGTGGCCGCATCAAATTAACAAAAACTTACGCTATTGAACGTATTACTTCAAATAAATGTAGCATTAGCAGTTGCAGATATAAAAATTCATCCACTGTATTTATTGTTCAGATGTGTATGCTAGTTAGCCGGCCATAAACGGTTGGCGCGATCATGATGCATATGTGACATCATGCGGCCGGTAATGATCGAACCAGTGATGATGCAACATATGCATCACCGGCCACGAAAGCGTTAAGAAGTAATTGTGTAATCCTTGGGTCGGGTAGGCCGATTTGTCTGCTGTATTGGTCTTCAATAAAGATGCTGATGTCAGCCCTGATTTTCATATACGGACACGATCGCTATTAATTGCATGTGCAGTAAAACTTCATTGACATGTTTCAATTTATTTTACGATTGTTTTCTTTAACATTATTGTGATTGGTTGTTAATTTATTATTAGCTGTATTTGTGAACTGATGTTTAAAGCGAGAACCAATACTTAATTCTCTCTAGTTTAGTTGTAAACGTATGTTAAAATCACGCTCATGAATGTCAATCACCCCACAATTCGTGTGCTCATGAGTGTTTAGCGTTTAGAGTTGTCTTTTTATTTAAAAAACGACATTTTCGTGAGGTAATACATAAATTAATATAAACATACCAGTGGGACTGGCAAAATCAAAAGTTCGCCAACAGTGGCGTTTACTTGATCGATTTGATTTCGCGGCATGGGACTTAGGTTGCCACCCGCATTCGGAATCAGCTTATCAATAGGTGTCGATGGAGGTCCTTGACAGATGCCAGTACCTTTCCAACTCACACTCTTTATGAGTAATTCAGGAGACATGACGGATAAAAGCGAAGCAGACGGATCGCCCTCGGGACTCTCTTGCAATACCTATAAACACATCACGTTATTCAGATACTTTAATTTGATATTGAATAAAATTTCCCGCACTTACGCCCATAAGTCGATCGATATCATTTTTCGGACAGAAACTACGCGGTAATGTATCGTTTGTCCACACAAATTCAACGGGATCAGACTGTAAATCGACGTTTATAACGGTGATTTGATCCATGTCGGTGTCTCGGAACAGATTGACGAGTCCTTTCAAGGCGCGGATCTGCCAGTCGACTACGGCCGCGTATTTATTTGCAATTCTGAGTTTCATGGAAAATTCGTGATTTATTGTTCGTCTCGCTTTGTGTTGCTGTACGGTCACGTCCAGAGTGTCGTTGACGCTCGCTCCTTTCGTGTCCGTAGCTTCAATGATGAATTCCCATTTCGAAACGTCGTCTTCGAGCGGTCTAAATTTAAAAACGCAAACATTATAATAAAAAATTTACATAAACCGAACCAATTTTTATATAAAAATAATTAATACTCACAATCCGTAAACTTCTCTGGTTTCCGGGTTGAATTGAATCCACGATCCAGATTTTAATGGATTATATTTTTCATCGTACATGCTAAATTTAAGATTTGTGTTATCCTCGGGATCGTAAAACAAATTTTCCGGTACGATATAACTAAAATAAATTAATTAATTAATTAATTATTAATATAAAACAAATCTGATTTTTTATTAGTTGTAGGTACCTGAAAGCTTTTCCTGCCGTGACTGGAAGTTTAACAAGTCTATGCGTTATATACGGTGGTCTATTAACGGGAATGGTGAAGTCTACCGTCTCCGTAGTCTTTCCAATGATTGTGCTGGATCTTTCTGTCGTCGTATCGATAACGGCAGTCGTCGATGGCGTTTCGTCAGGAATATGGTCAGTGTTTTCAGAGAAAGAAATATTCGTAGGAGAGGAATGTAAATGAGGAATACGTAGTCTGTGCGAGGTCTCGTTTACAAAGTTCAACGTATCTTCCGCCGTGTCATCGGTCGGTAGTGATATTTCAATCTAACAAAAGGCAAACATAATTAAATTGATCTTATTTCAACATGAATAATGAGTGAAAATTATTTTTACCTTATTCGTACTGGGCGTGACGTTTTCTGTCGTAGGAATAACTTCGGGTATAATATCTATTTCGGATTCATCTTCCTTGTCATCTTTTGCCTTTTTGTTGGCACTGTCTGGATTTCTAGCAGAATCGGGGTTAACCTAAATTGAATAATTAAATTTTAAAATATAATAATACTTATAAATATGTAATATTTTTTAATTTCAATATGCAGAAACAGTTATTATAAATCTGTAATTAGAGTAATGGATATTTTATATAGTAGTTTAATATTGGTGATGTAAAAAATAAGTAAAAACATATACTTTATTAAAAAGATTAATAAATAAAATACTAATATAATATAATCAAGGGAATAAATTTTGAGCAAAATACAATTAATTTAAATTGCATTCAATTTTCTACATAAATTATGTTATATATTTTTTTGAATTTATGTAGTATTGTGCATATACTTTATGTGCATTCCCAATATGTATTTTTTGATAAACAAAATAAATTGGAGATAATAGTTTCCATGCATGATACAGTGCAGCATCAATTGTTTTCTACGACTAAAAATTATTATCAACTACTTATTGTTATGCCTTAAACCAAACATACTTATACTAATTTACACATTGCTATCGGAACTCATAAAAGAATATTTATTTTAGACTGGTGAACGTAAGACTCGTAAAATATGGAATTTGTTATCTAAGGAAGGATAATATCCGCAGTGATTCTGAGACTTGATTTGTTATAGATCTTTCTAATGATGGTAGCGCTTTTTCATGTTCAACAATTCTTCGATGGAGATTCTCACGGGACGTTTGATTCGGATCTAGGCATTAGTTGAAGAAGATATTTCCCTTGAGCTGTTTTATCATCAACAGTATAGTTTTAGTTTGATCTAAATCTCATTTAATTGTCTCGTGATATCATTTCTTCTATCTTCTGTATATTTTTTTTTTGCGTGGACTTATTCTTTCGTGCCATGTCTGATAACGGACATTGGCGATCATGGAGGTCATCTTTATTCTGTCCATTAGTACCCTGAACAAGGAGGTGGCATCTCCCCCAAGGCTTTGTCGTAGATTCTTCAGCCAGGACGTCCTTGGTCTTCCAGGTACTCATTTTCTTTGAATCTTACCTTGAAAAATGAGTAAAGACTTTTAAAATCTCTCTGTCCTTGATCATTTGCGTCATCACCTTAACATTGGTAACTCCACCCTTTCAACTGATGCCGGCCGGAGGACACATCTTACCTATCTCATTTT
The DNA here is from genome assembly GCA_022495035.1 of Philopotamus ludificatus. Taxonomy (NCBI): domain Eukaryota; kingdom Metazoa; phylum Arthropoda; class Insecta; order Trichoptera; family Philopotamidae; genus Philopotamus; species Philopotamus ludificatus. Next base: position 30,091 of record JAGXCT010034226.1, read on the forward strand.
CATAGTTCGATTCAGATCATGTCCACAAAGATTTTTTTCCCTCCCGATAAATGTCATTCTGGCCTTCTCAATCAGATTTACTGCGGATTGCAGTCCAAGTATGTAATTTTTTTCTATTGTGACCAGGATCTATCAGGGGGGGAGGGACTTCAGCCCATCGGGTATCGCAATATTAAAGGGCCCAACTAAGCAACTCAATATGTTAAACAAAAATATAGGGGAAGGCTATTTAAAACTAACCATAAGACAAAAATTAGGACGAGTAGAAAAAAATCATTAGTATTTCTGATGCTTTTTACCACTAGGCTTTTTTTGTTGGACCTACAAAATATTAGTTGCCCTTACTTGTCAGTCTCAGACTCGGCAGTCGGAGATCATCTTTTTAAGAAATCTATAGGAATGCAAAGTTTATATTGACTATTTGAACGCTAGTAAGTCCGATTGGAGCACTAAATCAAATATTTTGAACTGGCAGCTTAGAAATTAAAAAAAAGTCTGTTTGATTTATTAAAATCATAATGTAATTCTTGCGCTAATCAAAAATCTTCCGCCACCTTCACGAATCAGCGTGAAAAATGTTCCGAAAACAATGTTTTTATACAAAATATTAAAATAATATAAATTGGCATACTAAAAAAAATTCGTAAAACTAATTATATATATATACTATTAATTAAATTTTACTTAAAATAACCATAACCTCTAATACTATATCCATTTTCGTAAATTAAAATTATTGCAACATGCACAATGGCAATACAATTTATTATAAATGTTAATAAAAAATAATTATTGACACACTGATTTTATCAAAAATCTCGTATATAATCTCAAATATATAATCTAGGGATAAAAACAGTGTCGATAGTTAATTTTCAAAACATAACAATTCTTATCTGTACTTAGTAATATAATAAGCTGATGATAATTATACTACGATAAATGTAATATTATCATTTATAACCGATATTTAAATATAATACTAATATCGTAACCTGTTGCATGTTCTATAATATAAAAGCTTTAGTACCATGCATTACGTCAGTAGCATTCTAAATAATTCGTCATATGCAATATCTGGTATATATATATTTATTTTAGTAACCATGCGACGCAAGTGATGAAAAACAAACCTGTGTGACATGGTCATTGATAGAGGTAGCAAAAGTAGAAGATGCGGTGTCTTCAGTTGGCAGTGTGGCCGGGTGTGTGATGGGCGGGTCGATTGTTGTAATCTCAACTGTAGGGCTCACGTGGGCGACAGTAGGCCGTGATGTATCCGAAGAATTGCGAGGGGAGTAAAGGAGGGTGCTTGTCTCAGTCTCCATCTGAGACGTGTTGTCCAATGTGGTTATCATTGAAGGTAATGAGATTTCATGATCGCTAAATACAGAAGTGGGTGGAGGACTGTATGTGGCTTGTGTGGTGAGTGTTGTTGTCGTTTCCGGTGTGGTCGCGGGCGACGCCGTCGTTTTGACGGCCTGTACTTCTGTAGTGATCAGTTGAGTCGTTGTATCGGGTGTGGTAGCTACAAATGTTTCTCCGTGGTGATGTCTGTGGTGGTGTGGAGTTTCAGGCGGTGCGGTTGATAGCATAGGTGGGGTAGGCTGGGCGCGAGGTGGGGTATCGGGGTCGACCTACCATCACGCATGCCATATAATTAGTATGGGGTATCTTAATTACCTACATTTATCATTTAGGGTGCATTCTTATCAGAGCTTAGAGATTTGTGCAAAAGGTAGAGTCGGCATACTCATGCGAATAAAATATATATTTAGTGATTCCGAGATATCCGTCATAATTTGCGGTGATATTAAATTGCCATCTAGATCGGGACAAGGAAGAGCCGGACAAGATTGAAATGTGTGCAATATTATATCAAAATGCGTGTACGTTTATTATAATAAAAAAAAAAGTTTTAAGACTAGTAACGTGATAACTTATATCGGATATAATAATTTATTATATAGGAGATTAGGAGGAATATGACAGATACAAGAAACCCATAATATATACATATATTTATGTATGTATGTTTATATTTAATTTACAGTAGATTGCTATATATTCGGCACAGATTAAGCTCCAAAAAGAATACAGTAATACCATATTGAAGCAATTTTACAATGTGAATGTTTTTATTTGAGCAATGGTGATAATATAGACTGTCAATGTGATAATGAAGATATAATATTAAATACTCGTTACATTAAATATGCGTTTGATTAATTTTACGCCAAATTTTCAAATAATTATTAATCACTTCATGCTTACAAATAAAAAAAAACTCTTAAAAGTAAGCACATCATTTTTAAAATCAAGTTTAATGAATTGTTATTGCGTAATATTAATAAAAAAAATCAAAAACACTTTTTAGGAAAGCTCGCTCATTTTAACGATATACCAATTGCATTGATAAATTGTTAAATAATTCTAATGATTATCAAATTTCTCTTTTACCGATGAACTCATTAAACAATAAAAATAACCATATATTGATAAACAAGATAAGATGGCATTCGATGAATTAAGTAGATGAGAACGACGCGGACGAAGGTTTTTAATAAAAACTAGATGTACAGATATATTTTATATTAAATAGGTTGAGTCATAAATAAGTCTCGTTTTACTTCACTCATAATTATTTTAAACTTTATTTTGTATGTATTTTACTTCTTGTTGAAGTTGAGTTATCGAGTTAGTTCAGTGTCTTATTTTTCAGTTGGATCGTTTTTGTGTTCTCGTGTAATTCATTGTTGCAGATTTACATAAGCACCTCAGTATTTCGACGTATCTATAGTCAATCCTGGGATCTTTGGAGAGATTCCCACATAGTCCAGGTTCCAATGAATGAACACATACTTATTCAAATAACTTTTACACAAAGCTTCCGACACGTATCGCAGCGTGTACTGTTAAAAAACAGTTGTCACACTGGTGTGACAACAGCAGTTAAAGAAATAGATGACTAATGCCGAAGCTGGACTGTTAGAGACAATAACGCACTAGCTACAGTGCAATAGGGATAATATTTATAACTCAACCTAATATATAAAGAGCGACAAAAAAATAAAAATAGAATTGACATTTCACGCATCTATGAATTATTATTTTTATATTAAAAAAATGTGTTTCAAGAAAATTTGTATATCAAAGTATTTTAAATACACTCCGTAATTATTATTCATAATTTTTCTTTTCAGATATTGCATAACAATTACAATTTGATTTGTGATATGTTTACACGGTGTCCGATATATATATATTTGTATTAATTTTTATATTTATATATGGAAGAAAGCTTTCTATACAAATGAATAATTTAATTTCTGACGATAAGCACAGTTTTTAGAAGCCCGTATCACATTATTGCTATTAAAATATAACCAATATTCCTTCCATATCCCGGTGATAATTTTAGTTGAAGTCTTTTTATTATAACCAGTACCATTTCTTACTAAGAATAAATATTAAATAAAATAAATATGTTTTTCTCACCTCTTCGCCGTCAATCGATTCGTCGTAATCGCCGTCTTCATATGCGCCGCTATAGTCCTCGTCGTCGATGTTTTGATCATTTTCATCGTATCCGGATCCATCGGCCTGTCTCTGGTTACGTATCAAAATCGGTTGTTTCTGCGTAATAATTTTCCAACCGATTATGGGTAAACGTATTACAAACGAGATGGTGCCGTCTTTGGCTTGTTTTTTTATTTGATGAACAAGAATACTCTGCTTGAGCCAAAGCTTTCCAGAGCATCCGACCTATTCAAAAATAAATTATATTAAAAGATATTCTTTTTAAAAACAAATCAAATAATAAATTATTGATACTAACGACAAATTGTATGGAGGTGAACGATCCGTGGATCTTTTTCATTTTATCGCCGGGACCGGACATTAATACTTCGTTTCGTTCAGATTTTTCGTCCAATGGATCGTATGGTACAATCGATATCAAATTCTAAAAACGACGTATTTATTAATTATTTAACACAATAGAAATGTATTTGATTCGTTAAATTTATGAATACCGCATCGACTGCCATGAAATTGGATAAACCGTTGATTGCGGCCAGTTTTTCTTTAGGCGTTAATTGATGAATATTTCTATCAATTACAATCTTCAAATATGTTTCACTTTGGCCCGTGTGGCATTGTTCCATGACGTTAGAATGTAATGACGGGATCTCTTTTTTATCGGTGACCTGAGAAATGCATTAAAATGAATTAATAATTATCTATACACGAGGTTTCATAAAAAAAATATGCCGAATTATGCGCCAAGTACGAATCCTTGAACCCCTGAGAGTCGAAGAGTACAGCTTCGAGGCCGTCCAGGAATTCACATATTTCGGCTCACTTATTACAAATAACAATGAAATCAGGATGAAAGTACGAAGAAGAACCATACCGGTGCTATTTTGGAATTCAAAAGCATCTACGGTCGAGATTCCTCTCAAAGAAGACCAAAGTCAAGTTCTGCAAGATCCTCATCATGCTCGTCCTAACATTCAGATCTGAATGTTGGGGTCTGATAAAACAAGATGAGCAATAACTGGATATTCTGGAGAAGAGGATTCTGAGACGGAAATTTGGAGTTGTATTTGAATATGGGGAATGGGGTATCTGAAGCAACGGGAAGTAGTATAGCCTATATAAGGATATACCGGTCACAGCTGACGTCTGAGTGGACAGACTCCGGTGGGCCGGGCACGTGTCAAGGATGTGAGACAGTCAGCCCCCGAAAAGGCTTACGGTTAACAAGCTTTTCTGTCCCCAGAAGAAAGGAAGATCAAGACTGAGGTGGTTGGATTGTGTACAGAGGGATACTGGATCATTGAAACTTAACAGAAGATGGAGCGACGTATCCGCAGATCGAATAAAATGGAGAAGGCTGTTGTATGAGGTCAGGGCTCTAAAATAGGGCTATTGCGCCTATGATGAATGAATCTCCCTATTGATAATTTTGGTATTGTGTTTAGCTCTCTGCGATTTTGACTTTATCTCCTCAATGTAGACAAAATGTCATCTTTTCATGGTATATTTCATCTTCAGGACTAGAAAGAAGTCATACGGGTCTATATTCCCAAAAATTCTTTCCTCAATTTTCATTTGTTCTGAAGTAAAAAATCGCCGAGTACACCAAAACACGCGGTACCCGTCCTGAATGCGGACTTACACAGCCCGCCAAATTAAAAAATTCCGATTATTTTCTGATCAAATTTCGTCATATATTAAAATTTAATACCTCAATCGTAAATATATCCTTAGCTAAAGGACAGTCACTGCTGTAATTCGAGAACGGCATTGCTGTAACTATAAGCCGATGATCTCCATAATCTTTAGCATCGGGAACACCACGCAAAAGTCCTCTATGTTTATCAACGATGAGCCACGAAGGTATCGTTCCGTCGACGCCTGTAAACTGAATTAAAAAAATATATCATTAATATGAATTTCAGCGATTATAATAAACACTGATATAAATGTACTTTGTAGCTCAATATTTTTCCGGAGAAGGCTTCCTTCGGAATCTGTAGCTTGAATATATGACCGATGTATGCGGGCATATCGGGGACTCCCCATAATCTTCTGATTGAGCATGCGTCGTTGTTGGTGCGTGACTAAAATTTAATCAAAAAATGTTTTATAATAATCATTATCTTTATTTATATTTTTTAATATGATTGTATTTACCTGTATTTCTTCACTCGCTTCGAAAGCGAAATCATTTTCGTTGTTATAAGCGGCGGTGGTCGTAGAAGTTAGTGAACCAACTTGAATCAATAGCCAAAAGACTAATGCCCAAGTATGTTTCCAGGAAGACATTTTTTTATGTTTAGAATTATTCCAGTTCGTAATTAGATTTCATAAATGCATATTCTGAAACAAAAGAGACGTATTTTATTGAAAATTGTATTAAAATTAATTATAAACATAATCATGTGTTCGGTTATAATTTTTAATCAAATGTTCGTCATTCATACGATAAATATTTATCAGTGTAGATGGATTTTCCAGAAACACCTAACGAGATTAATTCCATTTCCCTAAACGTCGTTTACAGGAAAATCTAATAATATTACACGGCATCTCTCACCAAAGTTCATCAAAATAATATCATCTATTTTTTTTTGAAAATCGCATTTTTTTCCCACTCGTTGAATTTAAATTTATTCGAGGGAGTGCGATCATTATTCAGTCGGATAACTGATGGGAGGCCGAAATTGGCGTGTGGCAGATGAGATCTGGCGACGACCTTCATTCCTTGACAAAAGTTGAAATTACGCGGAGGTAAAAAATCGCGATATGGCGAAAGCCGGTATGTATAATGTATAATTTGTCAAGAGACTCGAAAAACAAGGTAACTTGATTAAATATTCACCGGTACAATATACTCGAGCAAAATTTACGTTTTGCATATTTTAACCAGGGTTAATCATGTTTTATCAACATCGAGAGTATAATTGATGATTCAATGAATGCCAAATTAAATCATTTTTAAACGATAACTTCGTGGCATATCGCATGAAATGGTTCAACGATGACACGAATGCCATCGCTGCTAAAATTTCGAGCAAATTCTGCAAAAAATATTGTCTCAGAGACATGGATTTTGCGCGAATTGTTCGTAAATGTATGTCAAGAATTTCTAGATTTTTAAGCAGATTCTCCTTGATCGTATGGTAAGTTGAATGAATGTTGAATTTGATTTATTTTATTCTCAGGTTTTATTTTGCATCCCTACATTTAACTTGATCAATTATTGTAATATATTTTTGAAGAAAAACATAATTATGATTTTTCTTTGTTCTTCAGACGCAACATTTCCGCAAATTCGGTCACTTTTAACCCCTTGGCAACCGAAAAATCTTTTTTAATTATTATTCCATCCATCGCCAGGAGCGATGTCATTTACGCATCATAATTATTATTATTCTTAGAACAATCCATGTTTTAAAAAAAATTCAAGATATAATTATATTCTTTAATTTAATAAAGTTTGAAATAATATTTTTATCATTCAGCGATGAAATCGTTTTCTAAATTTACAAATAAGCAAAAGCATTGAATCATCAATAGAAAAGGATTAAATGGTACGATCAACCCCCTTATAGCGCCAAAATTGGCACGTGTCACAAGAGCTCTCGTACTTGGGATATCGTACCGAATGCGAGCGAGAAAAAATATCGCGCCCGTGGTAACAGAAGCTAATATTGTTTTTTTTATCATTTCTTTCGCAATTGCGGACAATAAAGGTCAATGATTATTTATAATATTCATTCTTTAGATATGTATGGATTTATATTAACACTTTATGAGCCGCAAGGTTTTACATCAAATCTAACATGGGGGCCGCATGGTTTCATGTGATGATAATCCAAGCTAACATGCACGTGTATCCATCTGTGGTCAAATAGTAGAATTACATTGTGCATGACATTTTTTTTCAGAACGAATTGGGGGTATCGTTCATGCCAAAAGGCGTGAACGGCTCATAACGCTTGGCTACAAAATCACGCCAAAATGCGTGAACGGCTCATAAAGTTATGTTATTCATGAAAATCGAAAACTTGCTGTCCCCAATAGACTCACCCCATCTTTCACGGCAAGGTTAACCTATTTTTAAAATATTTTATAACTGATTTTTTAAGTATAAAATCATTGTTACTGGTTTCGGAATAAGATTACGTATTTTAACCCTTTAATCGCCAAGCCAATTATATGGATTTTTACTGTACGCCGCCGTATAAACTTTAAATAAAATGAAACGGCTAAACATATCGACATTCTAACAATCACATTACCTTTAAAAGATGTCTCTACATTCATTTTCATTTAAAAATATTATATTTATTCATAAATAAATTTGTATTAGCGTTTGCCGTGGCGCTGTTGGTTAGCCGGTTTCGCGTGCCTGCACGCCGTGGCGTCTAAACGGTTAAGAGCAATGGGCTCTATTAAATAGGGGTTAAATGTAAATACATACATACACACAAGACGAAATTTGACGGCCATAGTGGTGAAAAGGACCTCGGTCTGAGTCATGGACTTACTGGATATGAAAAATTGGAAAATTGTTGTTTCGTCAGAATTACTCAACGTGTAATACAATAACAAAATATTGTGGTTTTACCACTGTCTAAATATTGACTTTAGAGTCATTTGCGGTTACATTTGTAAACTTATAAAATTCATGATTTAAATATAGCGATGATAAATTGTGGTATTTTTTTGTAACGTATATGTGACTTATAACGACAATATGATATTTTTCCTTGTTGGTTCCAAAACCACGGGGAGCTCGCTTTCATTTAAACTTCAGCGCTATCCAAAATTACATTCTCCGCAATGAAGACGGCGAGCAGAAGTTTGTTTTATCTCGCGAATGTGATTGCGCCGAAATAATGCGTGCTTAAGGCCGGGGGATGATTTATCGCCCGGAGATGTTGGCAAACGGGGGTCTTAACAAGTCGTGTGACTGTCTTCCGAAGCATAAAATTACGAAACACAATCTTGATCCGCAAAAGACTCGGTTAATGGCCGAATTTATTATTCGCCCGTCATATTCTCGGGCGAATGGAATTGTTCGCGTCGGACTGCCGCCCGTCGCAAATGAGCCGATCCGCAAATATAAAGGGTAGCGGAAATCGAATGATGAATACGCAGCATCCCCAGGGCGGGATACGCCGCGACGGCCCCTCGGCCCCATGGCCCCGAGGATCCGGAGGTATGAGGGTTACGTCGTCGGAATAATGTCTGGCGACGACCGGGGAATATCAAGTCGCGCGAATTGATTAGCGAGACGAATTTCACGGAGCGTCGCCGTAAATACGCATCGCGGAACGTCGCCGTTATTTAACGACTTCGAGTAGCGACATTTTACTGAAATAATCGTGTCCGCATTTTTAAACGGAGGACTACTCATTGACATTCCGTGAGTTCAAAGAAATGCTCTTATCTGCGAATGATACACAATGGAATACGATACGATTAGAAAATTTCTAGGAAAGAATTTATTTGCACTTAAAATTTATAATAATATACGAGGATCCAGAATTAAAGTCGTATTTAATTATTGTAATTTAAATCCCAAATTATCAACTGTTTATTAACACTCTGAAGGCCATAACTGTTGGCCCAAGTGAGTTTGATAGGCAGCATTTATGGCCCAAAGACGGAATAAGTTTATGCGCCGATTTCAATGGGACGCAGCTAA